>PVJN01010858.1:25096-56105 GCA_004026805.1 Lasiurus borealis
GGGGGGGGGATTTTGATGTTTCATTTATTTTTTCAAACAGGTATTTTTCAAAAGTATAGCAGGGGAACTGGGATATGTATTATAATTATTGCCATCAATAATTATAATTATTGCCATCAATAATTATAATTATTGCTATCCTTTTGGCTACAGCCTTCGGTGTTGTGAGAACAAGGTACCTTGTCATCTGTTCTGACTTAATTTGCTGTGTCTTATTCAGGCAGATGCTCACAAATGTCTGTCGTTGAGGAGAATAACAGTAGCAGGTATTGAATACTGTATTCATTTTCTCCTGCTGCTGAGTTAGAGGATCACGCATTCAGTAGCTTAAAGTGGCCTCCCTTCCCCTGCCCCTATGTACCTGTCACCTCTGCTCCCCTGGGCACACCTCCTGTGGTTCTCACACTCCTGCTCTCCTCTTGCACTGATGAGGGCCCCCGGGGTTACCCTGGGCCCGTGTGGATAACTCAGGATACCCTCCCCATCTAACGATGCTGAACTTAACCACACCTGCAGAGTGCCACTGAGCCACTTTGCAACAAATGGGCCCACCTCCATACCACATACGACTACCCTCTCCTTTTTGAAATGTCCCGCATCTGACCTACAGTAACTACAAATGTAACCCTGAAACATACCAGTCATTTAGCTGACCCTAAACTGACCCACTGCAATTGACAGGATACTCGCATAATGAGGCAAATGATCGCAAAAGATACAATTAAGAGTCAACAAGAACAAGAAAGATGTGACATTTGAAGCCACATGCAGCTTAAGCACGGTCTTTCTGTGGCACACACCTTCCTCAGTTTCATGGCACAGACACAAGGTTATAAGGTGACTCTGAAAATATCCTGGCCCCTAAATGCTAAAAATGAGAATGCGGAAGTGGCACCCAGCATCTGCTCCTTCACCTGAGTCTCATATGAGAGCCACCGATGGAATGGTGAAACTCATGAGTCATTATCACAGTGCAACTTAAAATGATGGTTGGAAATCTTCAATAATCATATTGGCAAAAAAAACGTATTATAATAATACCCAGAATGAGAAAATGGGCATTCATACACTACTGATGCTAATACGCACTTTCTTGAAGTGATTTGGCAAAAGCCTCAAATCTGTTCCATCCATCTGACCTAGCAAAGAAAATATCAGATGCTATATAAGAATATTTGTTTAGCTGAAACCAGTTTGGCTCAGTGGATAGAGCATCAGCCTGCAGAATTAAGGGTCCGGGATTCAATTCCAGTCAAGGGCATGTACCTTGGTTGTGGGCACATCCCCAGTAGGGGGCATGCCGGAGGCAGCTGGTCAATGTTTCTAACTCTCTATCCCTCTCTCTTTCTGTAAAAAATCAATAAAATATATATATTTTTAAAAAAGAATATTTGTTTATAATAGTGAAAATTTTAAAAGAAGAAGCTAAATGTCTGCCAATAAAGGAGGTGAATTGAACAATTCTATTACATAAATATAACATGGCATAATACAAACAATACCATATAACAAAAATAATGTAGAAAAATATAATATAGAAATTATTCCCAATTTAATATTTTTAAAATCTGACTACAAAACAATATGTACATATTCTAGTTTTTTGAAGATTACTAAACACCGATGAGCATGTTATCCAGAAAAAGGTAACAATAAGTGAATAAATTAAAAAGGACCTTTATTCAACTCTTCACTTAAAAATAACTTCTGTTTGGTCTACTCTCTAAAATATTCATTGTGCAAAGTCCTACCCTGATGGTTCCAAGCTTGAACTTTTAAAGTAATTCCATTAAAATAATATTTGAATAGGAAATGTGATCAAGTGAGTATACAGATACCAAGACAGCCAGATTGTGTTTATTTTACATGTGAACTTTACAAGCTATAAAAACTTACTCAGTTCAAACTACAGTGTATGCCTCTCTCATATTTTAAAAACTGTTTTTAAAAAACTTAATAGTGCCCAGCTATTGTGATTCAGTGGTTGAGCATCAACTTAAAATCAAGAGGTCACAGGTTCAGTTCCGGGTCACGGCACATACCTGGGTGGTGGACAAACAGAAGGACACAGAGAAAAAGTGTTAGAGGACATGGAAGTTCAGCATGCCACCGAGTGCCTGGACCACTCACCTGTCAGTGCGGAGGGGCGGGAATGGCCTCCTGCAGGACAGGAGAGCTGAAGGATACAGGGCAGTCAATCAATCCAAGGGGAGGGGCCAGCCAGCAGGTGTTCTGAGGCCCTTTCTCGGCATTTCCCCTGTTGCTCGGTGACCCACCTCCTTTGGAAATTTCTCCCAGGGATGCCTCCCCTGTGCCTAACGCCTCAGGTATTCCACGGATACCTGAGGTGTCTTTACTTCCCCATGAATCACTTCTCTAGAATGGTGGTGTGGAAATTACAGAGGGATGACAAACTGGCTCTGGTTCCACTGGAGAACATCTCCAAAAAGCCTCTTTACTCTTCTTTCTTTTTATAGGACTCTGCTCTCCATTTCTGAGACGGGAGGTGGGGAGGGGAAGAGGAGGAAGCAATCCTGGAGCCAAACTCTCCGGCTTCAGTGAATGGGCTCTGAACGCCTTTTCTTTTGGTCTCTGATGAGTCACTTCTGCCACCAAAGTCTCCTTCCTCTTGGGACTCCAAAACAGAGAGACTTGGAGACTTCAAGTCTTGTCCTCATTATGTGCAAAGATCGGTTGTGTAATCACATGGGAAGAGATCTGCTTGGGGTTATACTTTTTTTCTTAGTAGTTTCCTCGTGGGCATGGCCATGGGGAGAGATTGGAAGAGTCCGTGACATGCGCAGAAGTGGAATGTGGTCTCTGCCTGCCCCGCTGCCCTCACACTCCTCCTCCTGCCCCAGCCTCACTCTTGATTTCTTAATTCAATATCGCTAGTTTTGAGTTGGCCCGTAAGTCTGTTGTTTCTGTTTGTTAATTAGCTACAACTAGCGGAGAACTGGTCTTGTGAAAATAGAACTGGGGATATTGTCTGTTAGGGAGTATTTAAAAGGATGTGAGCAAAAAAAAGAAAACACCATGTGAGCAGGGCATTTGTGGATGGGCCCTTGGTAATGTCCTCTGTGAAACAGCCACTGTGCCCTGGAGAAACAAGTTGAAATCCTATATAATAAAGAGGTAATATGCAAATTGACCCTCATGCCTTCACACAAAGATGGCTACCAAAAGATGGTCAGCAGGGGAGGATAGTTGTAGATGATCAGGCCAGCAGGGGAGGGCAGTTGGGGGGCAACCAGGCCTGCAGGGGAGGGCAATTGGGGGCAACCAGGCCAGCAGGAGAGCAGTTTGGCATTGATCAGGCTGGCAGGGGAGTGGTTAGGGAGTGATCAGGCTGGCAAGCAGGTGAACGGTTGGGAGCTAGCAGTCCCAGAATGTGAGAGGGATGTCAACTGCCAGGTTTAAACCAGCAGTTGGACATCCCCTGAGGGACCCCAGATTGGAGAGGATGCAGGCTGGGCTGAGGGATATCCCCCAGTGCACGAATTTTGTGCACCGGGCTTCTAGTAAATAAATAAAAAGAATATATAATAAAGAAGTTATTAAAGGTTGAGAAGCCAAAGAGACACATGAACATGTTTCTTACGTGACTTCATTATGTCCTTCCCCCAGACTTTCACTAGCAGGAAAAGCATTGGGATGTGCTGTTTCTGCTTAAGCCTGAGACGAAAGGGGGGTTCAATCAAGTAACATTTTTAAAAGTGGACAGTTGCTCAAACCGGTTTGGCTCAGTGAATAGAGCGTCGGTCTGTGGACTGAAAGGTTCCAGGTTTGATTCCGGTCAAGGGTATGTACCTTGCTTTCGGGCACATCTCCAGTGTGGGGTGTGCAGGAGGCAGCTGATCGATATCTCTCTCTCTCATCGATGTTTTTGACTCTCTATCCATTCCTCTCCCTTGCTCTCTGTAAAAAAACAATAAAATATATTTAAAAAATAAATAAATAAATAAAAGTGGACAGTTCATGAACAAGTCATCGAATGCAGTGTTTCTTTAAATTTTGCTCTGAATTTATCCAGTTTCAGTGTAACCTCCTTTGATGCTTATGCTTACGTATTTGAATAAAGCATCGATATTATTTTTTTTAAATGTAATTACATACACATTTTGTTTTTTTTACCCTCTTTCTCACCTTTGGGAAAGTTGGTGGGTGGGTCTAAGAATACATAGCCACGTTATTAGCCTAAAACTGGTGACGTTTTATAATAATGGCAAGCCAGAGGATTATTTTTATTATTATTATTATTTTTTACAGAGAGGAAGGGAGAAGGATAGAGAGTAAAAAACATCGATGAGAGAAACATCGATCAGCTGCCTCCTGCACGCCCCACACTGGAGATGTGCCTGCAACCAAGGTACATGCCCTTGACCGGAATCGAACCTGGGACCTTTCAGTTCGCAGACCAACGCTCTATCCACTGAGCCAAACTGGTTTCGGCAAGCCAGAGTATTTCAAATCATCAAATACATAACATTTTCAAAAGCAAGCTTACCAGTCACAGAGCTATAAATTGCAAACATCTCAAAATATACTTTGAGAAATGAACATCTCAGGTCACAGAACCTACACTGCTGGCTCCTTGACTATAATTTTTAGGGTTCTACTTCCCGCCAGGGAGGGAAGAGAATGTGAGAAAACCAGACTCTAGGAAAAGATTCCTAAACAAAGCAGCGTCCAGCAAACACTGGGGATGAGAACACATTTGCCCAGTCCCTTCTGCACTACAGTCTATGTTCAACCGCAGGCTTCAAAGGCAAGTGAGTGATTGAATGCATTTCACAAAACAGAAGCAAACCGGTGTTTTCCACGTTAGCCACGGCTGACCACAAAACACTTGCTCCACTTCCTAGTCATCCTGACCGAGACTTCAATGCACACACACACACACTCAATGGAGCCTCTACGCCATGGCGGTTGGAGTGTCCCATCCCATTCACCGACCGCTGACTTAGGAGCAACCTGCCTGTCATTGCTTCTGTTGCATGCGGTCTTCTGATGATCAAGTACATATTAGGGTGATTCACGTCTCCCCGGCCCAATGCGGTTTGAAGCAGCTGAGAGGAAATGTGCTCAGAAATTCACAGCATGGTCATTTCCCTGAAATCTCTAGAAATGCCCCCTCCATCAGCCATCAACATGCATTATTCACTCAATACACATCCTATGCACTAAGTTGGGGGACTAGCACCCCTACTATGTGATCTGGGTAGATATAGATATTCCCACCATGCCATGTAGGTCATTTTGATTCCTCTGTTTTTATACTTTGAGATCCTGAATGTATTTACTATCTTCCTTTTGAGAATAACATTTTATTAAGTACTGGACTAGAAATTTAATTCTCTGCTTCCTTTTCTCTCCCCTGGGTGCTGTGTCATGCTCACAGAAAAGTCACAGGTGCACTTGGGAAAGCTTAACTCTGCCTCTGAGTCATGTTGCTGAGCAACCAGACTCTCTCCCATCCCGGGAGGCTCACTGCTCTTCGGTTTCTCTTCGCTTTCGAAGGACACCAGGATGGGATGAGTAACTGCACTTACTGTCCTTCCACGTTTGCGGGCTTTTAGTGTTATCTGTTTCCGGAAGCAACTGTGACAATACTTACATTTTAGTACCTACTCTAATACACATGCTCTAGTGAAAATCTGGAAGAATCTTTACATTTACACACACACACACACACACACACACACACACACACACACTTCTTCTTTACTCTGATAGAAAGAACCTAGGACTCAGATTAGCAGATAGGGGTTCCAGAACCACATAGAACCTTTGCTTGTGCATCCTCTGGTCTGTGAGACCAGAGTCAGCAGGAAAAGGTTGTAAACACAAACCCCCCAAAAAAACCTCATGGAGAGAGTAAAGCTCTAAAGCCAACATCAAAGGGAAGAGGCCTATAAGATCAAGAATTGATACAGAAAAGATCTTGATTATTGATTTCACCACGGTGATTTATTCTATCAAGGGATCTGAGTATCTTAGAGATCTGTCCGTTTCTCTTCATTCCCCCTGTTAGTTTCCTCATCCGGGCTCTCAGTAAGGGTTCCCCAGATGATTGCAACATCCGCTAAAGAGTCTTCCTAACTCCCAGACTGGTTCCCCTTAATCCACTTCCCGCTTTATAGACTGAGACATTCTGCTGCCTAAAATGCTTCAGTGGCTCCTGAGGATAAAACCAGTCTGCTTAGCATGGAATCACAAGGGCTTTCTTGCTTAAAATTAAATGTATTGGGGTGACATTAGTCGACATGATCACATAGGTTCAGGTGTGGGTTTCTATGTGACCAGATCTGTATATTGCAGTGTGCCCAGCACCCAAATCTTCTCCTGTCACTGTATTTTGCTCCTGATTACTTTCCTAGCCTTATCTCCGGACCACCTCCTACTGTCTTGCAATCTAATCACCTTTCAGACTCAACTACAAACACACCTCTGCTTCTAAGGTCTTTGCATAAACCATCCTCTCTCCCAGGGATTCCATCTCCCTCCTAACACCTCCACTCTTACCTGGATGAGTCTTATTCATATTCCAGATTAGATGAAACTTCCCAGATGTCACCTTCTCTCATACCTCAAAACATAAGCCACCCTCCAACATACTGCTTACCAAGATAACAGGTATTGACTCACAATGCAGCTTCCCACTCTCTGACTTCTGAGCAACTCACTCAACTCAGAAGTTCATAAGGGAGGGGACTGTGACAATCAGAGGAGCTTTGAGATTACATGGTCAGACTCTAAACCTGCAATGTGTATATTTTCTTTTTCCCTTTAGGAGAGTGGAGAGATGAACTCATGCACTCACTCAGCTCTCTTTGGGGGAAGCCTGATGCCACAGCTGTAAATGGTTTTCTTCTTAACATGTGAAACGGTTTTGATATTGAACCCACAAACCCAGAATACAAGACATGTAACATATATTTTTTAAATATTCGCATTCTACTCTGTGGTAGTAATTTAATCTAGTCAACGGTGGATCATCTCATTCAAATCTAGGTGTCTAATCCTTTCTCTAGGGTTGTATCCGAATTGAAGGGACAAGGGCTGATCTTATACTTAGAAGATGAGAATGGAGATGGAAATTGGATCCATAAATAAGAACTTTCTTTCAATTACTAAAGAGAAGGAATAATTAAATAACATGACAAAGGTGTTAATTACTACTACGATGACAGATATTACAATACATAAATGCAACAAATTAACATGTTTTATGCCTTAAATTTACACAACATTAATGTCAAATACACTCAACAGATTTTTAGAAAGAAGGGCTCCATCTCAATCCATGAGTGTTTGTGGAGCTTCTGATGCAAGAGATTTGCTACAGAGCTTAGAGCACTTTCAAAACACAGAAGAACGTGGGAAGGAAGCCAATATGGGCAGTTGCTTTGTCAACCACGACTTTTTAGCAGAAAAACAAACAAGAATCCAGTCACCCAAAGGAGAAGAAATGCCATAGCTGAAATTTCCAAACCAGTCAATGATGCCTAACATTTACAGAAGGCTATGCATCTGGGAATGAAACCATCCAAATTCTTTTCTGTTTGTTATATCTCAAGAAGCACACATGTATACAGGTTAAGGCGGTGCTCAGCCATCTGTTCAGAAAATAAAAAAGCTTGCTATTGCTTTTTCATCCTTTTCTCTATCTCCTTCACTCCTTCCTTCTAAAAAAGGCATCTTCAACTATTGACCAAATGCACAAAACTCAGCAGAATAGAAACAAATACGAGAAGTAATTATCATAATATTAAAATGAAACTAGAAAATGACATCAGGGAAAGTAATGCAGACCTCATTGTTAAGTTGATATGTCGGCTCTGAGCATTTTCGAGGTCCACCGAGGCAGTCAAGATGGTGGTTAATATACATGAGATGAAAACAAACCAAGGTTTCAGGAGAAATATTTCAAAGAGAAGCATTGTCAAGTCATTTGTCTTTATCACCCTACACACTACAGGACCATTGCAATAGAAACTTCCACGTGTCCCTGCTGCATCGCAGAAACAAATTTAAACCTAATATAAATTTATGTCAGAACATCTTTGTGGATGGACAATCAAACTCAGGGAACGTTAGCAGATTAATTCTCTTCTTTGTATGGAATTTGTTGGTTATTTTGAAGTACCTGCTGCTTTAGTAGAAGGTGGAATTTCCTTGTTTTTACTTTATTTCATTGAATGCTTTCTCTCTGTGTCATGACTTTCCCCTGCAATGAGTCTGTTTTTGTGCTGTCACCCTGCTTTTGTGGGTGTTAATTGATAACTTTATTCTTTTTTTAAAAAAAATACATTTTATTGATTTTTTTTACAGAGAGGAAGGGAGAGAGATAGAAAGTCAGAAACATTGATAAGAGAGAGACATCGATCAGCTGCCTCCTGCATGCCGCACTGTGGAGATGTGCCTGCAAGCAAGGTACATGCACTCAACCGGAATTGAACCCTGGACCTTTCAGTCTGCAAGCCGACGCTCTATCCACTGAGCCAAAATGGTCTTGGCGATAACTTTATTCTTGTTCAATGTGTTGTCTTCTATCCCTACCCTTTTTTATTACCTAAATGTCAGCCCCTTCATTGTCTATCTCCTTCCCAACTGCTCTCAATATCCTTATAGAGACTGGAAGGCTAGGCTAGCCTGAAACTCTCCCAAATCAATGAGAAGGCAAGAAGCCAGTATAAACTAGGCTCTAAGCAGGCTGCTCATTCCAGAAAGTTGGCCTTGCACTGCACTGCATGGTGGGTGAGTTCCTTCTAAGAATATCTCTCAAGCTCTTTACTGTGTGCATTGAAACCCTTAGATAGAGAGAACTTCATAGACACCTTAGACTCCCTATTCCCCTTCAATGCTAAGAGGATTCCCAGCTGCCTTGCTTTGTTCCTGCATCTACTCTTTAAAAACCTCAAGAAGCTTGCATCTCACACTCAGTTACCACAAATTTAGCAGCTTAAAGTAACATCCATTTATTATCCATTTATTATCTAACAGTCCTGCAGGTTAAAAGTCCAGCACGAGCCTCACTAGGCTGATTTTTGGTGTTAAAAGGGGTATATTGCCCTAGTCTGTTTGGCTCAGTGGATAGAGCATCAGCCTGTAGACTGAAGAATCCCAGGTTCAGTTCCAGTAGAGAGTATGTACCTCAGTTTCAGGCTTGATCCTTGGCCCAGGTTGGCGCCCATGTAAGAGGCAACCGATGGATGTGTCTCTCTCACATAGATGTTTCTCTCTGTGTATCTCTCTTCTTACCTTCCACTCACTCTAAAAATCAATGAGGCTGAAATCGGTTTGGCTCAGTGGATAGAGGTTCAGCCTGTGGACTGAAAGATCCCAGGTTGGATTCTGGTCAAGGGCACGTACATTGGTTTTGGGCACATCCCCAGTAGGGGGCGTGCAGGAGGCGGCTGATGGATGTCTCTCCCTCACCCATGTTTCTAACTTTCTATCCCTCTCCCTTCCTCTCTGTGAAAAATCAATAAAATATATTTTTAAAAAATTAAAAATAAAATAAAAATCAATGGGAACATATCCTCAGGTGAGGATTAACAACAACAATCAAAAAGGACTATGTCGTCAATTACCACTCTTAGTAATAAAGAATAAAAATCTCAAGTCAAAATGAGAAATCATTTTTTTTTTTACATCATTAAAATTTTACAACAGTTTCCTTGGAGCTTTAATGGAGTTTCAAATGAGAAGTATAGTAAGAGTCTCACAGATAAATGGACTGAAAGACAACAAAATTCACAGGAATCGAAATTTGAATATATAAGAAACATGAAAAAAGGTTAAACCTCATTAATAATAAAAAATGCAAATTACCCAGTGAGAACTGTCTATAGGGCCACCTTATTAAGTTGTCGATGATGAAAAGAGAATAAAACAAGTGAAGCTGTAGTGAATGAGCACATTAACAGATTTCTGTTAGCAAAGGATTTCTAGAGAACTATTTGGAGTCTATCTCAACTGCCAGAAAAAGTTCAACACTTGGATTCCTGCAGCGCACCTCTAGAAATCTTTCCTAATGTAATTTAAGATGTAATCAGTCGTTTATGTAAAAGATATGGGAATGTAATTAATAAGAAAGAAAGAATTGGAAGAAAGGAACTATTTGAATGTCCATTCAGGGATTGACAAAACCCTATCATGAAGCATTATGCAGACATTAAAAGCCCGGATGGAACTGGAGAGCCTTACGCTAAGTGAAATAAGCCAGTCAATGAAGAAGAAGCACCACATGATCTCACTCATTTGTGGAGAATAAAGAACATTATAAACTGATGAACAAAAGGATAGATACAGAGGCAGTAAAGCTTCAAACAGACTGTCAAATGACAGCGGGAAGGTTAGGGAGAGGTGGGGTAGATAAGAGATCAACCAAAGGACTTGTATGCGAGCATATAAGCATAACCAATGGACACAAGACACTAGGGGGTTAGGGTATGCCTCGGGGGGCGGGCAATGAGAAGATATGTATACATGTAACACATTAATAAAAAAATAAATTAAAAAAGCAATGTTTTTAAAAATTCTGTAACAGAAATAACATCGTATTTTCAAACGATTATGTTTTAAAGTATAGTTGGTATACAATCTTATATTGGTTATGTTAGCGTGAGGTATACAATATAGTGATTCAACATTTTTACTCCTTACAATGTGACCACTTTACTAACTCTAGTAATCATCTGTCACCATGTACACTTATCACGATATTATTGATTATATTCCCCTTCTCATCCATTCCCCCATCCATCCCTTCTGGCAACCATCCCTCTGGTCTGTTTCTATGGGTCTGTTTTTATTTTGTTTTTTGTTTTGTTTCTAGATTCCACATATTAGTGAAACCATACAGTATTTGTATTTCTCCACCTTACTTATTTCACTTAGCATAACATCTTTAGAGCCATCCCTATTGCTGTAAATGGCAAGATTTCATTCTTTACTTTGAATGCTACATACCATTCTATTGTGCTATATTTATACCACATCTTCTTTATCCACCTGAAAGTCTCAGGGCATCTTGTAATATGAATATCTCCAGAAATGTTTGTCATATGTCTACACAGAAACTGGATGTACAGAGCTTAAGAGGAAGTAAACTTGAGTCAGCATTTGAGGTTAAAAAAAAAGCATTCTGCACGCTGAAATGTTGAAACTCATCACTTTACCCAAAATCCTACTGTAGGATAAACCAGCCAGACAAGTGTTTGATCCTAGGCCTCCTCTGAGGAGCACATGTAGATGCCCTGAGATGACTGACCTCTTCATACCCAAGAACATGTGAATAAGCCAGACACCTAGATATGATTTTTTAGGCTTGGAGTCTAAACAATCCTCTGCTTCTTCTCTGTCCACCGCTTTCTGTTCTGACTCTTTGAATATCTACTTCCCCGTTGAATCAGCAGTACCTACCAGCACACTGGTCGGTGCCAAGAGTGGGTAAACTCTCCGTGAGGCTCCTGTCTCTCCAACTGGGGATAATGAGAATGTGTGCTTATGGTCCAAACTAAGGCCCTCACATAGGAAGGCCCTCAGCCTGCAAATCACGAAACTTCAGCCTCAGTCCCACCTGCCCCATTAATCTGGGCTGAGTTACTGACTTCTGTGGGCTTTGACTTTTCATTGTCACTCTGAGGGATTCAGAGAAAATAAGATGTTTTTAACAAGAGCCATAGGCTTAGGGTGTGATGGTGGCGAGAGCTAGGAATTCCTGGAAGTTTAACTTGCTTTTTTTTTCCCCCTGAGAAAAAGCTTTAATCAAATTTTGAAAGTTTTGGACTTGAAATTGTTGAGACCCCCCCTCCCCCCGGCCCTCAATTAAATATTTCTATAAACACATTGAGCATTTTCAAGGCACTGGGTTAGGCAAGATGGGAAATATAAAACGAGTGAGAAAAGTACCCAAATCATTGAAATCCTGTGACACAACACACTAGTGATACAAAGAACAATGTAAAGAAGTGGGAAAGTAGGAATTAGAGGATGTTTCTGGAAAAAATAGTTTGTGCACATTAAGGAAGCAAAGCATTTCAGGCAGCGGAATAACATAAGCCAAACACAGAGGCCAAAAATCCTACAGTATGTGAAGCAACAGCATGCACTCTGACACATTTGGCTAGAAGATAAAATGGGAAGAATAAAGCAGAAAACCAAATACTATAAGTATTTAAAAAAATAAAATATAATGTGCACATGATTATGGAGTCCTGGCTAAGACCTATGTCTACCCTGGTGTTTGGGTCTCTCAGTAGCTTTTAATTTTGTGGGAATATGGGCTTACCTTCCAATAATGGTGAACATCTCACACTGACATTCCATAGATAGATATAGATATAGATAGATATAAATAGAGATATAGATATAGATATAGACCCTCCTTTCCATTTACAGAATTACTACATATCTATCAATATAATGTTTTATCATATATATGTACAGTAGCCTGCTTAGTCATAGAATTGCTTTCTGCCATTTCAATTACCCTTGGTCAACTATGGTCCAAAAATATTAATTGCAAAATTCTAATAACAAATAATTCAAAAGTGTTAAATTGGTCCCTTCTACCTGGATGTGAATCATCCCTTTGTCCAGCCGTCTGTGTTAAATCATTGACCATTGCTGTATCCCAGTGTTTATATTTAAGTAATCCTATTTTACTTAATAATACCTAAAAGACATTCACAAAACCTTTATTAATGTTATAATTGTTCTATTTTATTTATTTATTTATTCTATTATTTGTTGTTGTTAAACTCTTACTATGCCTAATTTATACAGTATACATATATAAACATCCCTATGTATATATGTCAACTACATATATATATATATATATATATACACACACACACATATATATGCAGTTGATTCTCATTATTCATAGTAACCATGCTCTGTAAAGTTGCTGTGAACCTTGAATTAGTGAATACAGAGCCATTATTTCTAAAAGAAATACGAGATTAGGTTCCATGATTGTTTCCTCTGAGCCTCTGATGATATTTTCATCAACCAATCAACACAACCTTATTTTATGAGTGTTTGTGCTTAAAGACACTTTTGAAGCATAAATATTATTGATTCATTAACATGGAACTTGTGGCCAGCAGCATTATAACCCATTACAACCCATGTACCTCCATAAGGTACATCATAGTCTTCTTGTGCTGAGGCACATGGGACAGCACTTTAGCACCACACTTAGGGGCCAGTTTAAACCAAAACAAAACAAAATCACCAAAAAAGCACTGACATGCGAAAATCATGACGCTAATTAGATCGTGGAAGGATACTTATTTGCAGTATGAGAGCTAAAAGCAAAACAGCAGAGCACTGCCTTGTTTAATGCCAGCTAGGAATATGTGTATCAAGGAATTCATGTTTTTTTTTGTCACGTCACACATGTCAGTGAATGATTGCAAACATGCCATGAGCATGGATTTGTGGTTATAAATAAATTTCGGTGACCTAAGTGCATTTGTAAATATGAAGCCCATCAATAATGAGGATCAATTGTATGTGTGTGTATATGTGAGTGTGTGTTTGTATGCTTACATATATACCCTCCTTGCAATTTAACAGATTTACTAAATAGAAAAACCCATACATGTAAATAATGATGTAACATGGTTGTCTTCTAAAGACCTTCATTACCACTGTGATATCATTCCAGCCATCAGCCTCCTAGACTCAGAAATGTTATGTAAACAGAGAAAACAGATCTCTCTCTCAGGAACAGACACTCAGTAACCAGCTCAAGACAGACGACTAAACTCAGAAAAACAGTATATTTCTTTATGAAAAAAAACTACTCAGGTTACAAGGCACCATACCCTCTAGCCAATACCTTTCTGCAGTAACTATCCCAAGTAGGAGACCAAATAATTCTTTGAAGGTGCCTCAGAAGGATGAAACTGGTGAATACTAGTCATATGGTCTGACTGTTTACTAAGTATCAAGACAAAGGTACAATTAATAATTAAGTATTAAGTAAATTAATATTAAAAATGCGCTTTGCATAAAGTTACCCAAGTGCCTGTTTGGCTATGACAGCCTGGATTTTGGACGAGTGTAAGGTGGACAAATATTTTTGCAACAGTGTCTTAGGAGAGCAGGCTTGTTTTCAAGAGACACCTACACATCCCATTTTATAAGCTGATTTTTTTTTCTTAAGAGAAGATCCATAGATAATAATAAAAATCATTTTCCTACTGGACCAGAGGAAGAAAGTAATGCCACCCACATGGAGAAAGTGAGGCTGAGTGCAGGCGGAGATGAGTGGAGGGAGAATCAGGGTACAAGGTCCTGCATCTGACTTGCACTTGGTGGTAGGCAGATGTGTGCCATCAGGAGTGAATCTCAATCTCTCCCTCATCCCTCTCACCCAGCCTTGCCAATCTGAACTTTTTTTTTAGAATATATTTTATTGATTTTTTACAGAGAGGAAGGGAGAGGGATAGAAAGTCAGAAACATCGATGAGAGAGAGACATTGATCAGCCACCTCCTGCACGCCCTCCACTAGAGTTGTGCCCGAAAGCAAGGTACATGCCCCCAGCTGGAATCGAACCTGGGACCTTTCAGTCCGCAGGCCGACGCTCTATCCACTGAGCCAAACGGGTCTGGGCAGCCAGTCTTTTCTTGAAAGCACATCTCAGGGTAGGCACATTTCTCTCTACTCCTTACTCATGGTATCCTAGCCACGCTGAATTCTTTTAGTCCTTGAATGATCCAATCTCTCTGTGTCCCACCTTCTTCTCTACTTGAAAAACTTGCCCTGTAGCTCCTCGGTGGATGGCTGATCACCCTCAGGCCCCAACTAAAATGTTTTCCCTCAGCCTGACCCATCTGATCCTGCTTTTCATTTCCTTCCTTTAGGCTGCAGTGGTCTTGCTTAGTTATTTGTTCACATGATCATTATCCAGCTCCACCCCCTGTTGTGTAAACACCTTCAGGATAAGAAACACATCCCTTCATTTACCATTACAACCCCCAAATCTGCAAAAAATAAGTTTGCCTCCAATCAGATACTGTTCATTAAATCAGTGACTATAAAGCCTACCTAAGTCTTTTATTATACATAGTAATCCTACAAAATAAAGCAAAATGAATGAAATCATAGTTTATAATTACAAGATTTCAAATCTCCTGTTGTTTTTTATGGTGTTTCAAATGGAGGTCAGGGAAGTTCAGCTCATAATCCTAACCACTCTGGTGAATTTGGAAAGTAGGCTGTTGAAGGCCACCTCTCCAAAGATCGCCAACACAGTCTGTAAATAAATCAAGGCTGAGTTAATTGCTTGAACAGAGAAAAAGATCTCTCTCTCAGAGACAGACACCCAATAAATAGAGAATGCCATCACCACAGAGCATTGATGGTGTCTTGGGGAGGAAAAGGTAAGATTGATATTTATTTAAATTTTGAAGTTTTGTGTAAAGTGGGTCTTTCAATAGAAGAGCAGTGACTAGGATGGAGTAAAACTCAATTTATCTGGATTAGTGGAAATAGCAAGATAAGAATTTTAACACTAGTGATTCCAAGATTATCGAGCAATGTAGCCAGTGGGGCTTTTGGTAAATAGAGGGGTAAATGTTTTTTACTCCCAGGGTAAAGTTTAGATCACAAACACACTCTATAAATCCCATATTTCCACAACTAAGCCAAAGACTTTAAGAACTACATGGATTTCCTTCCCCCAATCCTTTTCCATGGAAAAGCTCATGCATTTAATTTGATGAAGTAGGACTATTTTACATTTTAAATATATGTTTACTGAGATGTGAGAGAGAGAGAGGAAGTGAGAGGGTCAAAGAGATAGAAACATCAATGATGAGAGAGAAACATCATTGATCAATTGCCTCCTGCACACTCCACACTGGGAATCTACCCCACAACCTAAGCATTTACTCTGATCAGGAATTAAACCAATGTCCTCTTGGTTCATGGATCAATGCTCAACCACTGAGCCACACTGGTCAGGAGAAATAAGACCATTTTAAATGGGCAGAAAATATAGTCTCCATTCAAAATACTCTGCTGCTTCTGATACACCACTGAGGATGGCCAATTTTAATAAACTGATAAAAAGAATTCCATAAATACATACTAATCTTTAGTCAAATAGGAAAATAATGTAGACACTTAAAAATGTTTTTGCTTATTTCAAGTGTAACAATAAAACACAAAACTTCAATAGTAATGTAATAAGTGTATATATAACCTATTGCATATGAGACCCAGTCTATGTGTATCATTTAGTGCCTAATGTGGGGTCAGATACCTCGTACTGTGTGACTTTTGATCAAACTGCCTGATGAAGCCAGTTAAAGAGTATGTGTAATTGATTGTGTTCTCCCCCTTAGAAATAACCTTTAAGCCGAAACCGGTTTGGCTCAGTGGATAGAGCGTCGGCCTAAGAAATGAAAAGTCCCAAGTTCGATTCCAGTCAAGGGCACGTACATTGGTTGTGGGCACATCTCCAGTGGGAGTGCAGGAGGCAGCTGATCGATGTTTCTCTCTCATCGATGTTTCTAACTCTCTACCCCTCTCCCTTCCTCTCTGTAAAAAATTAATAAAATATATATTTTTTCTTTTTTTTCTCTTTCCCCTCCCCCCCAATAAAATATATTTTTTTAAAAATAAAAATAACCTTTCAGATTGAATATACCAAAAGCCTCATTGGAATGTGATGAAAATATTCACAGTAGGATATTCACTCTTCCACGCCAATAGGTTTCAAAGGAGGTGTTTACAGGTGGCCATCAATTCTCTCACAATCAGAATAATTTAGGTTGCACCATGTGACATGGCCATTCTGAAGGCACCATCGGTCAAATACTCTGATTCCTATCAGACCTTTCGATAGAATTTGAGAGTGAGATGGTATCTTCAAAAGCATACGGTCCCACCACAGTCCTACCAGAAACTACGCTTATCAGAGGTTGTTTGTCAGAGTCACCTGGTCACTGTCTGTGGCCACACTCAGACCTCTGAGAGTCAGACCTGACGTCTGTCCCAGTGCGTGCTGCTCACAGATCGTGCCTTGACTTCCTGACAACTTGGTCATAAAGGAAAACATTTCAAAACAAGTGCTGCGTTTGGACGAGCGAGGCTGCTGCTTTCTTCAGTGTTTTGCTTGGAGGTGGTTGGAGGAGGGCACGCTAATTTCTGCTTCAGTTCTTAACCAATAGGATGTTATTTCTCAGAAGTGAGGTTGTCACATCACTCAGCCAGGGCCCACGGTGCCCACGGGAAATTGCTTTTGGAGCAGCTGATCTTTGCAGTGAGCTTATTGTCCTTTCCCTGAGACTCACGGGCACATCAGCTGTCGTGCCTGCTAACGGGCTAATGACACACAGATATGACTCAAAGTCAATCACAACCTTTGGTGGGGCCTTGGTGTCTGTGGAGCTGCCACAAGGCATCGAAGCGACGGCAGATCAAACTGATGCTTTTCCCAGAATTCCCTTCAGAAAGTTCTTTCCCCGGGTTGGGACTCACTGCATAATTCACGAGTGAGTCCCTCGCACAGATGTTCATGGAGTCTGCTTGCGGCCATCAGGTCAACCTACATTAGATGCTGAGCTTGAGTCACCAGGCAGAGAGCATCAGCCACCCGTAGCGGTCCTGTCTGCATCAGCCTGTGCCCTGGGGTTTGACAGAAGGATGGGAGGCTGTAATTGCTTCAAGAGGAAGTGAACATGCGGGCTGCCTCCCATGCTAGATGACTGCATGTTTATGACAGCACATGAGAGAGAAAACTTCCCTGTTTACGTCTGCGTTCGTCCTTATCTGCTGATTTATGGCTCTCTAATGCTCTCCGTTTTAACCACCTAGAGTGTAATACCGACTATTTTTTATGATATTGGACTACATGTCATAAAAATCCTGGTAAGCAACTTCTGAAATGTCAGAAGTTATGAGTCTAGGGAGACAGACGCTAAGCATGCCTTACCAGCGAAGCTTTGGACTTGTGAGTCTATTTAATAGTATAGCAAGCTATACTATTATAGAAAATTTACAGAAAAATATTTATATTAATGGTAGGATCTTGGAGAAGTTTTCCCCCAAATCTGAAGATGGTTATTAAAATTGTTTATTGCCCAACAGGGATGTCATTCCTAAGGTTTGTTTGTGGTTAATAATTAAAATAAACTTAAGGAAATGGATGACATATCCCCATTCAGAGCTCCTTGCCTCCATCAAACTGTGTATGGATTGGCTATGATGTTCTGTCACTTACATGTGTTGCGAATGTCTTCTTTAATTCTGTATTTTGATTTTACATTTATTGACACCTCTTTATTAGTAGAAGTTCTTGTTTTTTTTTAATCAGGACAACTTGACTAATGTTGTCTATTAAGAACAGTGCTGTATGTTTTACTTAAGTATTTTCTTACTATAAGTTCATGAAAATAATGTTTCACACTGTACTCTGGAATTTTATTTGTTTACCTTTCATGTTTAGATTGAAAATCCACAATGTGAGGCAAAAATCAGTTTGATCTGGATTCTTTTTCATGTGAGTATCTATTTTTCCCAGTAAGAATTGCTAAGAGGTCTGCTCCTTTGTGCCTTTGCCATACATCAAGTGTCCTAATGTGTATTGATCTATTTCCATACCAATGGTCTACTTGTCTATACTTGAAAGACACTCTTGTTTCCCCTCACTCCTTTGATAAAGCAATATTTTGGATCTCAGCCCATGTGGAGTAAGCTCACCATGGTTTTTCCCACTCATCAAACCTGGAGTCCAGTGTGTCTCTCATTAACCTCCCTCTCAAAAGAGCTACTGAGTCTCAGGTTTACCCTCCATAAAATTAACAACCATCCCCACGAGAAATATATCTTCTCATGTATGATCTCTATCCTACCCCAGATATTGGCCTGTAATTATCCTATCTTGTTAGCATTTCAGTTACATCAAGTCGACCTTTAAATGTGCTGGACCAGACTTTCTCCTTGTCCTCGGCGAGAGGGTCGTTCCAAATTACTGAGTCTGCCATTCCCAGAATCAAGAATGTGTATCTTGCCAAAACCTGTTTGGCTCAGTGGATAGAGCGTAGGCCTGCGGACTGAAAGGTCCCAGTTCGATTCCAGTCAAGGGCATGTATCCTGGTTGCGGGCACATCCCCTGTAGGGGGCATGCAGGAGGCAGCTGATCTATGTCTCTCTCTCATCAATGTTTCTAACTCTCTTTCCCTCTCCCTTCCTTTCTGTAAAAAATCAATAAAATATATATTTTTAAAAAGAATGTGTATCTTTTTTCTTTACACATGCTCTTAAATGTCTATCTCTAATTCTCTCATCTTTATATAGTATTTGTTTCCCGACTTTTTATGTGTGTTTTTAATGCCTCAATCTATCAAATAAAAATTTGTGCTTCTACCTTTCTTTCCACATCTCTTTTCCCCTTCACTTCCCATCCAACATCAGCTTTCCCCAAAGACATTGTTTTATGTCCTTGATGATGGCTGCTGGACATAACCACTTGTAATTTTTGTATAAATGACACCTGCACACTCCCCCCACACACCTACACACACACACACACACACACACACACACACACACACACACACACACAAACACATACACTGGAGATGGACCCCACAACCCGAGCATGTGCTCTAACCTGGAATTGAACCTGTGACCTCTTGGTACAGGGGATAACACTCAACCACTGAGCATCCCCAGCCAGACTGTTTACCTTCCATCTCTGTTCTGAGACTTACAGCCATCATGTGATGAGTTTCACAGACAACAAAAAGAATTATTTATGAGTGTGCACCAAGATTGCCCAGGTGCAGCCATTCATGTTGAGGGAACTAGAGCCAGCAGGTCATGAAGAAGTTTGTCTTATACCCATTCCACTTAGCATGTTCCTTCAGGAACTTTTGAGCTCAGCTGTGCCTGAACGTTAGCATCTCTTCACCATGACAACCAGACCATCTGTAGTTCTTACTTTAAAAGGCGACAACTCATTTTGCCAACCAGCATCCTCCTTTGTATATAGGGCTCAACCAATCCCTATTAACTTAGCCAGAATCCTTCACTTCCATAAAGAATACCGGACTGAGGACAAGGCATGCAGCCTTTATAAGCCCCGCCTTTCTTAGTTCTCCCTGGAACACAATTTACTTCGCTCCTGAATCTGTGTCCCGGATTGCAATACTTCCTTTGTTCAAATAAACACTCTCTGTTCTTTATTACAGCCTATATAGTTTGCTATTACTGTTGTTAACAAGAGTTTTAATTTTTGTGTATTTCCAACAAACTTTTATGTGATCACAATGACACTTGCTATGTACTTTTGTCTCTAGCGATGCATTCTATATGGTTCAATTCACCAAACATGTCCTCATAAATGTGACATATTTCAGGCAAATACACTCCATGATGTATTTTATTATAATTTATGGGCCATCTATGATTGGGAAAAGTTACATGCACAGTCACATTACAGCCTCCCACCTTTGCACATATCTTTGATCTTTGTCCTTTTTGAGAACTTCAGATACCACATGCTGCTTGTCTTAGAGAAGATCACAAATATTAGGGTATCTGAAAGAATCCGCATTAGATTCCTGTCTTCCTGTCTGTGCTCATTTTCCTCTTTTATCCAGGTGAGTGGTGTGGCACTGGGAATACGACTCCATGATGGAGGCCAGGATGGGAAGACAGAGAGCAGAAGAATGTGCTGAGACTGTCACACAATCACTCACCACAGCACGAATGTGATTGGGTGGAGAAGAGACGCATCTCTCCATGACTTTTAAAACTGTGTGAGTGTTGGATAATTCTGGGAAATTGTAGTTTCCTGGGAAACAAGCTGATTAGGCACTTCCTCTAGCCAAAGTGCCAAAGATACAGCAGGCACAGAGGAAGTAAAAGCGCCAGGGGAACTTTCCCCACTGGCTGCTTTCATGGCCTCGCTTACATATAATGCTTAGAAGGTTCATACTTGACATCATTTTTTTAAAAATATATATTTTTATTGAGTTTTTACAGAGAGGGAGAGGGATAGAAAGTCAGAAACATCGATGAGAGAGAGACATCGATCAGCTGCCCCCTGCATGCCCCACAGTGGAGATGTGCCTGCAAGCAAGGTACATGCCCCAACCGGAATGGAACCCGGGACCCTTCAGTCTGCAAGCCGACACTCTATCCACTGAGCCAAACTGATCTCGGCTTGACATCATTTTTGGAAAGTGTGGGAACAGCAAGGTGAAAAGGAGCTGCAAGTTTTTTCCCTGAAAAGGTATGCTACCCTTTGTAAAGAAATACCTATCAATTCAGAAGCTGGAAAGGCAGAAATGCCTTCAGTCCAAGTGGCAGGTAAAGTACATTCAGAAACTGATAATGTTTGAACCCCGAAAACTAAGAAAAATATCCTCATGCTGAGGGAATCTGAATCGTGGAAACACTCTTTTCTTTTCTTAAATATATTTTTATTGATTTCAGAGAGGAAAGGAGAGGGAGAGAGAAACAGCAATGATGAGAGAAAATCATTGATCGGCTGCCTCCTGCATGCCCTATACTGGGAATAGAGCCCACAACCCAGGCATATGCCTTGACTGGAAATCGAACCATGACCTCCTGGTTTATATATAGGTCATGCTCAACCACTGAGCCACACCAGCCTAGCTGGAAACACTCTTTTCATCTCTCAGTTTCCTTAATAAACTCCGGTGTTCTTTTATGTAAGCTGGATGGTACCACAGAGTTTTCTGCCTAACAAATTACAGAGATCACCCACAGCACATAGAATTAAGGCACATCCTTCATCTACTTCTCTCAGCTTTGGGTTTCGGAAGAAAAAATTACAAAACAATTAGAGAGTCCCGCTGCATATCTGATTAAATGCATAGTGAGTGATAATAATGAGGTAATAAAAACAATGCTTCAGGACTCATATCTGTCAACTCCCATTCTCTTAATATTTACATGATAGTAGTCAAGGCCTTTTATAAATGCATCCACAACGAAAGAGCAAAATTAGCTTGTCCTCAGAGTGACTGAAAACAAAAATAAACTACCAAAATATTTGCCGATTTTATATTTTAACTGTCTCTCAAAAATTATAAATGACACAGCAACACTTCTCAAAGGACTATGAATTTTGAGATATCTATCTGCAAAAAAAAAAATTGTGCTTCCACTTGATAAAATAAAAATAATGCTGAAATTCTGAGGTGATTTTATGCGTATTTCCAACATCCCTTTTTTTTTCATAAACTCCTGAACTTAAGCTGTTTTCCACATGTTAACACCAGAGACCTAATCTGACCCCTTAATAGTTTACTACCGAAGACAAGCCAGCCCGGATTGACACAAATCCAGCAAGATACAGTTCACTTTAACATATTATTACATTCTGATCCCCCCCACCCCTTTTCTATTCTGCTCTATGGCAGTAAGATGTTCAACTAATGGGACATATCACTACATACCCTCTGTCTCACATTTCAGTCTCTCAAGAACTCTCCTGGCAGCAAAAAAATAAAAACAAAAAGAAAACATGTACTGACCAGTGGTCCCTCCTTCTTACTCCCCACTGCACCCCACTAGTGACCCCAATAAACAGGTGTCCTAGAGCTTTACTTTTGCCCACGTTAAGCTGGATCAGAAACACTGGGTTAGGGACAGTGCAAAGAACAAAATATTCACTGTTTCATATCTAGTTCTCCTCAGTTGAGATGTTGACATAAACAGGTGTATAGCAAATGGGTTTTGGAAAAAGAATAGAGGCTAGAACACATGATTTGGGCGTGATCAAAATTTGTTTTTTAAGTAGTGATTCAGACATCTAAATTTACATTTACCCATGAGAGCATTCCATACGTAAGCATATGTAGCACAGTTTGAAGGTACATCTCTATGGCTGCCAAAATCTCTTCGTGTGGTCCTAGCAGGAAAAGTCAGACCAACAATACACACACACACACACACACACACACACACACACACACATATATATACATATGTGTATATATACATGTATGTATATATATATATATGTGTGTGTGTGTATGTATATATATATACATGTATGTATATATATATATATACATACATGTATATATATACATGTATGTATATATATATATATGTGTGTGTGTGTGTGTGTGTATATATATATATTTCTTTCTCTATCTTAGAAAATGTCAAAATATCAGCTTATTACATTGGCCACCATGACTGATGTCCCTCTAAGTAATATAATTCTCTTTTCCATTCCTAGGAAAAAAATAAAGTTTATGACTGAGATAACAGTAACTTCCCTTTTAAATCATAGTCCAGAATTTAGTGTGCCCTGCGAATCAAGGAGGGAGTATAGTGTGGCCACACAATTTCCCTGGGCAATGAGTGTGAAAGTTGTACAGTTATCACTTAAGTTTGATGTCAAGACAAGCAAACGTAGTGATTCAGTGCCCATTACCCTAGCTTCTTTGCTATGATCCCTGAAGATGTTTTTAGACCCAAAAGACTAAGTGAATTATAGAGATTGCCACGATATGATTATAATCCAGGCAGGCAGCCTGGTTTGGAATAAGAAATGGTTTAGGAGATGGTCAGCAAGCTAGCAGAGAGATGAATTGTTGTCAATAGATTTAATTCCATTTTCACTTGAATGATGCTGACTTCTGAGGTCAGTTTGCCAGCATATCTTTTTTTCTTTCTATTTTGGTCCTAAAATGAGCACAGGCAAAGAGGAGAAGTTGCCTTTGACACAGATTGTTCACACTATTTGGTGGTCATCACTGGATTCAACCAGTACGTGGATGTCTATGGAATGGCAGAGCCTATGAGCTAAGCCCTGAGTACTCCCAGCACACATTCAGTGGGTATAAGTGGGAGCAAGATGATGAAAATATCCTCTGTGCAGGAAAGATAAGTAAAGATTAACATTCACTAGAGAAAACTAAAAACAAAAGTAGCTATCTACTCAAATTTCTCAAAAGCTAATTTTTCTCATGTCTAGAGACCTTTTACTCCTGGTGTGTTCTGCCAAAGCTTTCAAACCAGAACAAATATCACCTCCTTTGTGACACTTTCCCTGGAACCTGCTAGAAAATTCAGCCATTCTTGCCTCTGGACCCTCCAAATCACCATCCATCTTTCTAAAATTTACTCCAGTATGATACACTTGGGTGACTGCTTGCCAATGTGTTTGAGTAGGCAATGAGTTTGCAAAATTAATTTGTAAACAATGGGCGGTATGTTAGGACCATCTCAGTTTTAAAAGTGAACAATAGCCCAGCTGGTGTGGTTCAGTGGTTGAGCGTCAACCTGTGAACCAGGAGGTCATAGTTCTATTCCAGTCAGGGTACGTGCCTGGCTTGCTGGCTTGATCCCCAGTGTGGGGAGTGCAGGAGACAGCTCATCAGTGACTCTCTCTCATCATTGATGTTTCTATCTCTCTCTTCTTCTCTCTTCCTCTCTGAAATCAATAAAAATATATAAAAATAAAAACTAAAAATAATAAAAGTGAATCATGAATCCCAAATGAGAGCCCGGTGGTTCAAGCGATGTCTTCATAGGATGTATAAAGCAGCACCTCTTTTTGATTTCTGGCCTACCTTTTTTCACGTGGCAGCAGTTTTTCCATCACATGGACATTCATCAAATACCTGGTGTCAACTGCACCTTGTAAATAAAATATAAGCTTCATTTTGAGCCAACTTCAGAGATATGACAACCTCATTTGTTCAGAACAACTACTCAATTTACAGTCATTTCTTCAGCAGCCTGCTTTTAAGACATTAGGTGCCAAATAATAGGCTTGTTAAATAGAAAATGTCAAAAACAGACTTCTAATATGACTAACAGGTGCTCACTGAAACAAAAGCAAATATCTGAACCCAATAGAATGCTGATCTCATAATAAATATACTTATGCTGATAAACACGACCAAGATGAAGAGCACAACATATTCGAAAGCAGTAATCTCACATCAATATGCTTACATTAAAAAGGACTAACATTAAGATGGACAACATTTTGTAAAATAGTAAGCTACACTTATTTTTACACATTACATGTGAAATTCCATCTATTTTAAATTGATTTTTAAATTTTTATAGGAATATATCCTAAGACACCCAAAACACCAATCAGAAAAGATATATGCAACTGTGTGTTCATAACAGAGTTACTTACAATAGCTAGGATCTGAAAAGAGCCCAATTCCCCTCACTAAATGAGTGAATAAGAAGAGCTAGAATACTCTGCAGCTCTAAAAAAGAAGGATCTCTTTCTCTTTGAGACAACATGGAGGAACCTGGAGAGTATTGTGCTAAGTGAAGCAAGCCAGTCAGAGAAAGAAAGTATCACATGATCTCACTTATATGTGGAATCTAATGAACAAAATAATCTGGCAAAGTAGAGCCAGAGATATGGGAGCATACAACAGACTAAAGGTTTTCTGAGAGAAGGGAGAGATGGGGGAAGGGAAGAAACCAACCAAATAACTTACATGCATATATGCATAACCATGGACACATACAATGGTGGGGTAAAGGCCTGGGAAAGGGATGGGAAGGAAGAGAAGGGGTCAATGGGGGGAAAAGAAGGGGATATCTGTAATACTTTCAACAATCAAGATAAGTTAAAAAAATAAAATTAATTAATGAATGTAAAATCTCAGTCTCATTTCAGGCTACAGTGTTTGATTAGTCACTACTGGACTGAACCCGTGAGAATTGGTTTATCTCCAAGATTTATAGAGATTTCTGACAGATGTTTTGATTGACTTTCCCTAAGAGACTGTTAAAGAAAATAATGGATGCAAAAACAGCTAAAATAAAGGGTTTGAAGTTTGATGATATGGGCTAAAATTCTAGTTCCCACACTTTTTAGCTCTAAGACTTTAGATATTAGTTAACCTTTCCAAACCTTCTTCTTTTTTAATCTGTAAAATAGGAGTAAAAACACTGAATTCTCTGGATTGTCTTAAGGGTTAAATTAGGTATCATTTGTAAAACCCTTAACCCAGAGCTGGGGCCATAGCAAGTGCCAAGTAAGTGTGTTTCTATTATAACTTCAATTGCTTCACACACAAACTTTCCGTGAACTCTCACTGAAAGATATTCCCAGATGCCTGTTGTGTTCTGTGCACTGAAATCCTAGAAACATAATGTGTTCTCATTTCTGACAATTTCTCCCATTTCCTTTATCAAGATTAATTTAATTCATCTTCTGCCATCGTACTGAAATATTTCAAATTTAAGACCGTTTCTTCTACACAGTTCCTATCCTCCTACCAATAAATAGTATGACAGGACTTTATAAGTGAAGAGACTTGATTCTATCCATTTCCTCAATTTTTCTCTTTCAAGAAGCTTCGTTTGCCCCAAACCTTTTAGGATTCCTAAATTATCTATTTACTGATTATATGTTATCTATTATTAATTTACTCAAAGCTTTTCAGACAGAAGCTAATTGAGGAAGTAAACTAACTTATTCCAGGATGATGCTGGGTTATCTTGACCTTGAGTTCAACTTCAAGTAGAAATTCAATTAGGGTTTTGGAGCCAAAAAAGTTCTCCCCTCTGTTATCCCAAATCTCTCTGGGGAGGTTTCTCATCCATCCAGCTCCCCAGAAAGGACTGCTTTGATCCCCAGTGAGCCCGCATCATCTAATGTTTTGGAAAAGATGATTCGTTCTCCGTTCTGGAAGACCATCCTTATTTTCATACATTTGTTAAGAAAAAACATTGCGAAAGGTCCCGGGGATTGAGGAAAGCACAGAAGGAAGCCCTGGGTTCAGATTGCTTTTCCGATGGGCTTTCGTTTTCTCGTGCATGCATTGATTTTCCAGACTCCTCCCTCCTTTTACTCTTGGTTCACTGTCCTTGGAAACACAGTCAGAATCCCTCTGTGTCATGCGATGGATTCACTTCTTTCCCCTGTGACCCTTATAAAAGCACTCTTGTTATCCAGTCTCAGACATGCAGTTTCCAATAAAAAAAAAAAAAAAAAAGTCACCTCTGACCCTTGGGAAGGAAAAAAAAAACCTTGAGAGATCTTGGTACGTGAGGATCAGCATGAGGATGTGATCAAAGAGCACTCCCTGGGCACAGGGTAGACCATCTCTACCAGCAACCACTGCTGTGGCCCTATGGGTAGAGAGCAACCAGCTACAGAGTGTTCTTGTCACTCGTAGGTAGGTTCCTCCTGATAAATGGCGCTCTTTCTGAGGCAGCTGATGTCCTTCATTTGTACTCGTCAGACCAATGTTCAGCCTTTTGTACTCTGGTTTTGAAAAAGTAATGCAAAGGCATGAGGGGAGCAGAAGTTACTAAAATTCCACAAGGGATCTAAACAAGAAGTGACAGAAAACTGTGGGGTCTTGCCAAAACTGGTTTGGCTCAGTGGATAGAGCATTGGCCTGAGTACTGAAAGGTCCCAGGTTCGATTCCGGTCAAGGCATGTACCTTGGTTGCAGGCATATCCCCAGTAGGAGGTGTGCAGGAGGCGGCTGATCGATGTTTTTCTCTCATCTCATCGATGTTTCTGACTCTCTATCCTTTTCCATTCCTCTCTGTAAAAAATTAATAAAATATATTTTAAAAAAAGAAAATTGTGGGGTCTTCAGTCATTTCCTCTTTTCTGGCATCACTTTTTAAACCTATAATGAGTGACTAGGGCCAGGAGGAAGAGCTTCAAAGGACATTTCAGCTCTGGCATTTTATCTTTTAACAAGATCTCAACACTTAGCCATTGGTAACTGTTCATTTTAAACTACACACACACACACACACACACACCAAGTTTATATCTGCTAATGAACTGTCCAACCTCTGTTAACTATGAAGATCCCGTCACATTTGCTGAAGAAAACCTTCACCAAGTCAGAGCCCCAGTTAACAGCTCAAAGGCCCGGATGTTGGAACCGCAGCCCAAAAGCCTACAATTTGGACTCCTTCACATCTGGCCGCTCCTACTTTATAAATTACCAGGTCCATGTGGTGTTCTCGGTAAGGCTCCCATTGTTATTCACTCCCCGGTATTCAATGCTGAACATCAAAAGAACGCAAACACCAACCATGTCAAGTCCAGGGAGCAGATGTTTTAAGAGAATTTATCCTGGTACCAATTTAACTTTTCTCCGAACTTCCAGAACAAGGGTGTGGGCCTGGCTCAGACCAGTAAGTTCAATAGAATGCATCCAGTTCTTAGTCCTACTCCCTATTCCGAGGCCCAAGGATGCCATGCTACTCTTGGCACATGCAGGTTACTGACTGGACAAATGGTACTAACTAAAGAAATCTCCCTAATCACAGGTTATTATTTTTTTAACCTGTCACTACAACTCTGAAATTTGTATCAGCGTATCCTGAAAGGCAGAGGGTTTGATAGTGGGCAGGGAGAGGGAATTGGCCATTTATAACATTTCTATGGTGCATTTTTTTCTGGAGAACCCAAAGTACCAGGAGCTTTGTTCTGTTGTTGTTACTTGTACACATTTATCTTTTCGCTTTTGCAATCTCTTCCTTTCATCTTTTCAATAAAGAAACAGCCAAGGAAGAGTTTGATTTCGTTCTGGGTAAATGTGCAGGAGTTTCTTGAGTGGCTCTTTCCATAACCTCTTCCAAACAAGTCCTTTTTCTAAAGTCTTCCTTCTCTTCTGCTTGCTAATGACAATACCATGCCTGCTCTGCTTGTTTTGCCTATTTTCTTGGATTTGTTTGAGTCACATGAATTGATTGTTTTAGTCTTGTGATAGGGAAAAAAAATAACTAAAATTCCTCAAACTTATCCTCATGAAGCCTACTATGTGCAGAGAGCTGGGCCAGTGAGACCCACACACAAAGCTGTCAGACATTTAACAATGAGGGACAAGGTCATTGGTTCAAGAGGAATTCAAGGAAGAGAGAAACCTCACAATATCTGATCTGCTATGTAGATATTGTTATAGTCCAGGGAATAGGCTCATTGAGAAGATTCAAGTTACATGGAAAGCAGAATAAGGAAGAACTTCAAAATATTAGACCTGATGTGTGTGTGTGTGTGTGTGTGTGTGTTTTCAGCCCCATTAATCTTTTTTTTCTTAATATATTTTTTACAGAGAAGAAGAGAAAGAGATAGTTAGAAACATCGATAAGAGAGAGACATCGATCATCTGCCTCTTGCATGTCCCCTACTGGGGATATGCCCGCAACCAAGGTACATGCCCTTGACCAGAATTGAACGTGGGACCTTTCAGTCTGCAGACTGATGCTCTATCCACTGAGCCAAACAGGTTTCGGCTCTATTAAATTTTAATTTTTTTTTCTTTTATTGTCTAAAGTTTTTCCCTAACTGACCCTCTCGCCCCCAGCCATTCCCACCCCCCGGCAAACCCCCACCGCCCCAGTGTCCATGGTCATTGATTATGCTAATATGCATGCGTACAAGTCCTTTGGTTGCTCTCTAACCCCCATCCCTTTAGATTGATCTAGAACTGAAGTTTTGAGAGCTCTGTGCCTCTTTGACAATAGACTGGATTTAACCAAAACTTTCTGATCTCATCCAATTCTGCTCCACTTGTCTAAATGAAGGTATATTTTATCAGCTGAAAAGACTTTTTCTTTTAAAGGCTTTTAACTGTCAAACGTTCTGCAGTCTAGCTCATTACACTCCTAAAGCCAGGAATAAGAGGTCTTGTAAATCCAGAGAGCCTCGTGGCCATCAAACAGGGGGTACAATACCCATTACAACATCCGTTGCTACACCAACGGGCTTTGAAGCAGGGAGTCTGCACAAGGAGGCCATTCTTAATTTCCCCCAAATCTGATACTTCTTGGAATGTTGAAGGCAGCCTCTGAGGATGGGAGTGGAATAAGGAGAAACACCATCAGGACAAATAACAAGGATTGAGCGGCCGCCTGTAGGCAAATGGTTAGAGGTCAAAACACATGAGCTGGAAAACTTAGCGAGACACACAGGCAGCCTGCGACTTTCCAAATGAACCAGAGTCTGCAACTGAGCATGCCATCCTGGTTGACTGTTTTTATTTTTATTTTTTAAAATATATTTTATTGATTTTTCACAGAGAGGAAGGGAGAGGGATAGAAAGTCTAAAACATCGATGAGAGAAAGACATCGATCAGCCGCCTCCTGCACGCCCCACAGTGGAGATGTGCCCGCAAGCAAGGTACATGCCCCTGACCGGAATCTAACCTGGGACCCCTCAGTCCGCAGATCGACCCTTTTTCCACTGAGCCAAACCAGTCTCGGCTGGTTGACTCTTTTTAAAACATCACAGCACAAACAGAGGTGCTTACCACATTGGCGCGGCTTACTAACCAAATTTTGAAATCTGGCACTTGGAGTGCAACAAAGATATAAAATGCAGATTTTTGTAGGATATCATAGGGAGCAAACAAAGAAAAGGGGGTACATTCTCTAGAGCAGTGGGCCTCTGAGGATGGTCCTAGAGCAGCAGCGTGAGCTGGGAACTTGTTAAAGATGAAAAGTCTAACAGAATCAGAGGAAACGTTAGCGGGGTGGCAGGTGGAGGGCAGCAATCCCTGTTGCAACAAACCCTTCAGGTAAGTTTTGAGAATCACCACTCCACGGTAGGTAGGAAACACTGTACTTTTGTAAAGTTCATCTTTTAAGAGACCGAGGCTTGAAGTCAATCTGGAAAGAATTCTCTGTGTACTTCCTCTGCTGGCGGGAAAGGCATACCCTGGGCCTGAAGGAAAAATTTCAGCAGTTCATACAAAACGCATAAAGAACAGGTTAAAGATCAGCCGGAGCAAATATCTGAGCAGAGCTGTGAGGAGGCGGGAGGGCAGAAGGCAGTGTGAGCTGGAGGCATCGGAAAGAGGAAAGATGGGGAGTGATGGGGCCTGATAGGACACTTGCCTAATAAGCCAGCATCTCTACTTCATGGGAGAATACTCACTCCACTCATCTGAGAAAAAGCCAAAAAGTAAAAATAAAAGAAAAGGAAAGGAAAGGAAAAGAAGAGAAGAAAGGAGAGGAGAGGAGAGGAGAGGAGAGG
>PVJN01010859.1:9848-56010 GCA_004026805.1 Lasiurus borealis
GGGGGGGGGGGGGGGGGGGGGGGGCAGCCCTGGGCAGGCGGCTGGCCGGAGGAGGCTGGGCCTTTCTCAGCGGCTCTGATTTTCCCACGTCACGGGATAAAGACACTGGAGCTCGGGGCCCTCCCCTCGGTGTACCCCGCCAGGTCCTCCTCGCCTCCTGCATTATGGATGGAGTGCATCACCTGGTAAATAATTCACCGCAATCGGGGCAGGGAGGTAACAGGAGAGCAGGGCGAAGGTGCTGGAGGGCTGAGGTTGGCAACCCGAGCCAGGATCCCATCTTTCCAGGCGGGCTTTGCTCTGGGGAGACGGAGCCTGAGAGACGGGCAGGCTCCGCTCCGTGGCAGGCGGGCGGCCACGCCGGCGATGGGGGCCGTGGATGGCCGGCGGCGGGCCCTGCGCAGACCGGCCAGCCTCCTGCTGCTGCCGCCCCTCTGCCTACTGGGTCTCGGGGCCTCAGGTGAGCCATACTCAAACCACCCCATTCCCACCCGCACCCCGTAATTTCCTCCCTTTCTTTTTCATATTTTTCTAAAAAATACAATGGTACCTGGAGATACGAGTGCCCTAACATAGGAGATTTTTGAGATACGAGCCGTCGAGCAAGCGATTTTTGCTTTGAAAAACGAGCAACATTTGAGATAGGAGTCATCGCGCGGATCGGCCGGCTGCACACGACCTACCAGTTTACCTCGACTCGAGCGTCTCATAGTTTCCCACGCCTCAAGGTTACGGAACGAATTAAACTCGTATCTCGACGTACCACTGTATATGTTTATTGATTTCAGAGAGGAAGGGAAAGGGAGAGAGAGAGAAACATCAATGATGAGAGAGAATCATGGATTGGCTGCCTCCTGTACACCCCGCACTGGGGATCCAGCCAAAACCCAGGCATGTGCCCTGACCTTGGAGTCGAACCATTAACCTCCTGGTTCATAAGTCGATGCTCAACCACTGAGCCATGCCGGCCGGGCATCCCCTCTCCTTTCTTTCTCGGAATCCTTCTTTCGCACTCGCATAGCCATTGAGTCCATGTGTGGCATCGACCTGCTAGACCTCAGCCAGCATGCTCTGAGCGGCTTCTGCCTGTCAGATGGGGGAGGTGGGGCCCCAACAGGGCTCTGCATCGCCCTCGAAGCCGGGGTGATCCCGGGGACCACTGCCCAGCGGTGAGCGTGGGAGTGACCTGGTCCGATCCAGTTTCACTGTTGCCCCCAAGCCTGGTGGGGTATCAGGGCACTGACAGCTGGTGGGACTGGACAGAATCCGTCTCTGGGGGTTCTTGTCCTTCTTGGTTCATCGAACCTCGGAATTTTGCCTTCGATCCCTCCCCTCCGATTGCATGCCTGAATTCTCTTCTCTCTGGAGCAGCGGTTCTCAACCTGTGGGTCACGACCCCTTTGGGGGTCGAACGACCCTTTCATAGGGGTTGTCTAAGACCATCGGAAAATGCAGATATTTACATCACGATGCATAACAGTAGCAACATTTCATGGTTGGGGGTCACCACCACATGAGGAACTGTATGCAAAGATCGCGGCCTTAGGAAGGTTGAGAACCACTGCTCTGGAGGAACTGATATCGGCGGGCGAGTCTCAGCCTGGGTATCGGATGGGGCTCCACCACAGCCCGACCGCCCCCCGGGGGCTTTGGACTCGGGACTTTGTGTTTCAGAGTCTCGGGGAGGCAGTGCCTGTGACAATTAGGGGCAGCGGGTCCCAAGGTGAGAGGGCAGGACAGGGCCTCGCAGTCAGCAAAGGCCTGCTGGCGAGACTTACTGCCGTGGCTCGGTTTCCCCCATCCGGGAACCGTGGGCACGTTGGAGCAGCCTGGCCCAGGGTCAGGCCCCCCCCCCCCGGCGCCTGGGCAGATGCCGGGGTCCCTGCCAGGCCTGGGCAGCCTCACCCGTGACAATGAGCCGATGTAGGATGCTCTGATGGACTCCCCGGGAGTCCCTGTGGGGCGGCTCATTTGTCGCTGCCACCCTGGTGCCTGGCACGAGGCAGGCGCTGGATAGTTGACACAGCTGCCGGGTGAAGAGATGCTGGCTGGGCCGGTGGCAGGTAGGCGGGGTCTTCCCTTTGCCACGGGGTCTGAAACCCCCTGGCATCCTTACCCGGATGGCCAGCGGCCACACAGCTCTCCTGACCCTCGAGTCACCTGGCTGGTGCCCAGCTCCCGCTCCTGCCACAAAGCCAAGCAGAGGCTGCAGGCTCTGCCGGAAACGGTCCTGCCTCACCTTCCCGAGGGCGGGTGCTCTCTGAACCCACCTGTCCCTTCTGTCCCGGCTGCCGAACAGGCTCTGGGCAAGGAGGGCGCAGGAGAGCCCGGCGGCTCAGCTGTCCCGCGTGTCACTGTCCCCAGGGCAGCCCGATGCAGAGGTGGCGTCCGTCCAGGGCGTGAGGGGCGGCTCCGTGGAGCTGGCCTGCGGCTCCCCGCCCGCCCCCCTGGTGGTCATCTGGAGCTTCACCCCCCTGGGCTCTCGGATTCCCCGGCCCGTGGCCGTCGCCAGTGGCGCCGAGTTCAAGGTGGAGGCCGGGGCCACGGCTCTGGGGAGCGTGAGTCTGCGGAACAGCAGCCTGGTGCTGGGGGAGCTGCGGGAGGCTGCCCGCGGCCACTTCCTGTGCCAGGCCCTGCACGCCCCCGGCGGCCAGCTGCGCACCGCCTACTCCCACTTCCTCCTGGCCGTGCTAGGTGAGGGCCGCAGGGCCTGGGCCTGCGTGCTGGGTCTGCTGCGTGCCCCCCTCTGCGTGCACTGACCGCTGTGCATGCTGCGTGCCCCCTCTCCATGTGCTGGCCGCTGTGCCTGCTGCATGCCCCCCTCTGTCTGCTGCGTACCCCCCTCTGCATGCGCTGCCCGCTGTGCCTGCTGCGTGCCCCCCTCTGTCTGCTGCGTACCCCCCTCTGCATGCGCTGCCCGCTGTGCATGCTGCATGCCTCCCCTCCATGTGCTGGCCGCTGTGCCTGCTGCATGCACCCCTTTGCATGTGCTGCCTGCTGTGTGCTGCAGGGCCTGGCACTGCAAGGCCACCCTCCGGGGAGGAGGATGACCTGGGATGTTGGGGAGACTGTGGGCAGCCAGCCCTCAGCCTGCAAGGGCAAGGCCACCGGGCACAGCCTGGATCTGCAGTGACCAACACGGAGCCTCTTCTCCCCCGGCAGTGCCGGTGTCGAAGCCTCTGGTGCGGCTGAGCCAGCCCTCCCCGGTGGAGGGGACCTCGGTGGAGGCCGCGTGCACAGTGCGGGAGGGCACGGAGCCCGTGACCTTTGCCTGGAAGCACCAGGCGCCCAGAGGCCGCGAGGAGGCCCCGGTGGGGGCCGCGGAGCCAGTGCTCCTGCTGGACCCCGTCAACCGGACGCACCTGGGCTGGTACGTGTGCAGCGCCCACAACGCCGTCAACCAGCGGAGCAGCGACGGGGCCTTCCTGGACGTCGTCTGTGAGTCCCACAGGCGTGGGGGCGGGGGGCGGGGCCGGCCCCCGGCTCCCCACTTCACTCAGGGCCCCCAGGAGGGCCCCAGCCTTGGGGTCCAGCCCCCACTGGTGCCACATGCGGCTCCCTGACACAGGTTGTAACCTTGTCGAGATCGGGGGCCCCTGTGCCCAGGAAAATGTGCGGAGATTCGCAGTCACCATTTTACCCACAGTTCAGGGGTGGCCCGGACAGCCTGCCGTGGGGTTAAGCCTGAAGGGCTCTCAGGGACCACCGGGATCCAAGGAAACGGGGGGCATTGTGGGTAAAGGGGGCACAGGTGGGTCCCCAGAGGGACTTCTGAGAGCAAACGAGGGGTTAATTTGAGAACAAAGAACTCCAGAGCAGCCAGTGAGGAGCAAGGAGCCAACTACAGTGGTACCTCGAGATACGAGTGCCCTAACATACGAGATCTTTAAGATACGAGCTGTCGAGTGAGCGATTTTTGCTTTGAAATACGAGCAACATTTGAGATAGGAGTCATCGCATGAATCAGCCGCTGCACACGACCCACCAGTTTACCGCGACTCGAGCATCTCATAGTTTCCCACGCCTCAAAGTTACGGAACAAATTAAACTCGTATCTCGAGGTACCACTGTATTTAACGTGGAGGGAAGACCAGGAGGGTTAGTTCAGGGGAGAGGAGAGCACAGGATGGGAACGGGTTGAAGGGATCGGAGGTTGGTGTGAAAGATGAGGGCAAGACGCTCTAGAGCAGCGCTGTCCAGCGCGATGGCCACGCCCGGCCCCGAGCCCGTGAGATGTGGCCAATCCAAACAGATGCGCTTGGAGTGGGCGATGCACACAGGATTGTGCCACTGGTCTGAAGAAAGAATATGAAATGTTTCTTTTTTTAAAAAAATATATTTTATTGATTTTTTTACAGAGAGGAAGGGAGAGGGGCAGAGAGCTAGAAACATCGATGAGAGAGAGAGACATCAATCAGCTGCCTCCTACACACTCCTCCCTGCAACCAAGGTACACGCCCTTGACCGGAATCAAACCCAGGACCTTTCAGTCCGCAGGCTGACACTCTATCCACTGAGCCAAACCGGTTTCGGCATGAAATATTTCATCAGTATTTTTTATATTGGTGATGCACTGAAGCGAGAATACTCTGCATGCATTTGGTTAAATAAAACATACTGAAGTTACCACCACCTGTTGATGCTTTCTGCGTGGCTGAGTTCGGTACTTTGAAGGAGGTTTTAAGGAGCCGGGACTGGCGGGGTCTCGTCAGCCTGTGGGAACTGTAGGCTGAGGACTGTGGAGGAGAGAGAGGAACCGGTCTTGGGAACGATGCAGAGGCAGAAGAGAAGCAGGAAGATAGTTCCGTCCTTGCCAGGGATCAGGGAGAAAGGACACAGGAGAGAGGGGAGGTGGGGGGAGACCCAAAGAACTGGAAAGAGCCGGCTGCGGGGATCAGGCCCAGGGCACTGCCCACCCTGCTCTCTTCCCTCTTGTCTCAAGGGACCAAGCGGGCCCGTCCCTCCGTGCCAGGCAACCTGAGAGGGCTGGGCGCCCTCTGCTGCCCACCAGCGCTGCCCTGTCCCCTACCTCAGCCCAGCCCGCCAGGCTCGCAGGGAAGCCTCCCGGGGTCCCAGGGAGTCCCTTCTGGCTCCCCAGCCTGGGCTCCCTCCACAGACCCCCCATCTCCTACCCTGGGCCGTGCCTGTTGCCCCTGGACTTGGCTCCTTAGGGGCCTAGCATAGTGGGTGACACCGATGGTGTATGCTGTGATGGTGGGGGTGGGGAGTGTGCATGTGAGTAGATGAGGCAGTGACCCCCTGAGCAGGTGCAGGAATGCAGACGGACAGGTGTGACGGCCTCCCCTGCCCCCCCAGACGGTCCGGACGAGCCTGTGATCACCGTGGAGCCGCTGGGCCTCACCGAGGAGGGTTTCTGGGCCAGCGAGAAGGAGGAAGTGACTCTGAGCTGCCGGGCTGCGTCCAACCCCCCCAGTCACTACGTGTGGCTGCGGGACCACACGCAGGTCCACGCCGGGCCGACCTTCACCATCGCCCGCGCCAGCCGCGCCCACTCAGGCCTGTACACCTGCCTGGCCCACAACAGCCGCCTGGACACCCGCACCCAGACCGCCGTCCAGCTCAGCATCTACTGTGAGTGTGTGCGCCCCCCCAAAAAAAAACCCCGTGCTCCTGCAAACTGCAGATGCCCATGGGGGATGGGCAGATGTTGGGGGGAGGCTGGTCTGTGGGGCCAACTGGATCTGCAGAGCAGGGGGAGAGGCCAACAGACCTTGGGAAGGGCAGGGAGAGGGACAGCCCTTCCCCTTCCTCCCCCCACCGAGCAGACACCCCTTCCGAGGGGTTGTCCATGGTCCCCAGACTGAGCTGCGGCACAGAGAGGGGCAGAGTGAGACAGTGAGACAGGTGCCAGGCGAGGGTGGCAAAGGAGCATGGGAGCACTTCCCGCTGGGGTTTCCAAGGGAGCCCCTGGGGTTTCTCGGCCCCCAAGCCCTGCCCCTTGACCCGAGAGCTCAGCCATTTGCGCACCAGCCAGGCCCTCAGAGGCGTCGGTCTCCCCTGCCCACCCCCCCTTCTCCCCACGTCACCTGCCAGCACACCTCCGGCCCCAGGGGCTGGCGCCTGGGCCGTGTGGCCTGGTGCAGCCCCATCGGAGCCCACTTGCCCCCAGACCCCCCGGAGGGGCAGCCCTCCTGCGCCGTGCTCCCCGCCGCCGCCGCCGCCGGGGCTGTGACCTTGGTCTGCGCCTGGCCTGGGGGGCTGCCCGCCGCCCAGCTGCAGTGGGAGGGGCCCCGGGGCACGGGCCCTGCCGCCCTCAGCAACATCACCTGGAGTCACGCCGCCACCCAGCTGCCCAACGGCAGCGTCTTCGCCTGCACCGGCCGGCACCCCGCCCTGGCGCTGCCCGCCGCCTGCAGGACCGCGCTGTGTGAGTGGACGCACCGTGAGCCGGCCTCTGACGGCCCAGGCCGAGGGGAGGGAGGGCCAGCGGGGAGGATGGAGGGGCCTGGGTCTGGGTGCGGCTCTGACCGCAAACGCTGAGGCTTTCTATATAACAGGGAGGTGCCAGCTCTCAGCCCAAACCCCCCCCCCCACTCCCACCTTCTCCCCATCCCGGCTGGTCTCCACCTGCTCTGAGGCCTGTCCTCCTTGTCTCAGGCTGGGGACCCCGTGACACCCTCCTAACTGTCTCCCAGCCTCCAGGGTCAGCAGGCTCTCCAGCCCCCCCTCAATTTCTCCCCGCAACACACATACATATACGACCTCTATTGCTCCACTGCATGCCGTTCTCAAACTGTGCCTGGAACTTTCTCTCCAATCTGGAGACTCCTGTCCATCAATCAAAGACCAAGTTCAATGGCATCTTGTTTCCAAAGTCCTTCTCCCTTGAAGCCGCAGTTAGCGGCCTCTCTGCCTGCTCCCCCGCCTTCACGGAGCGGCATTGTACCCCTTTGCCAGCGTTCGTTCCCGCTGTTTCTCTGGCACGTAGTCAGCCTTCAACAGACAATAAGTGAACAAGTAGATGCGTTGCCTGAGAGAAGGGACGAGTGGGCGAGTGAACCAATAAGGAAGGGGACAGGGACGGGCTGGGTCCCCTTCGCCCCCAGGGCCAGGCTGAGCCCCGTCTGCCCTCGCAGGGGAGCCCCTCCGGAGCCCTGCGTGCGGGACCGTGGCCGCCCCGGGGGAGCGGTTCATCGTGCTGAGCTGCGAGTGGGCCGGCGGCCAGCCCCCCGCCCTGCTGCGCTGGCTGGACGGGCGGCAGCAGCCGCTGGGCAGCGGCAGCGCCTCGCTGGCCGTCCACCTCCTGCCGGCCGGGGGCGACCTGGCTGGCAGGGCGTTCACCTGCCAGGGCACCCACCCACTCAGGGTCCCAGGCCCCCGCTGCCGGCTCCAGCTGGGTAAGTGGGGGCTGGGGGCTGGGTGCCGGGATAGGGGTGGGAGGAGAAGGCCTATGGCATCGGGCCCAGGAGCTGGGGTGCAAGGTGAGTCCAGAGACTGGTCGGCTCTCGTCCCAGGGACTCAAGTCTGTTTGACCCATAAACTCAGGGGGTTTAGTCTGTGTGTGTGTGTGTTGACCAATAAACATATAATGTGAGGCCATATATATTCTTTTATTCATTTTTGTTGTTAATCCTCACCTAAGGATATATTCCCCCCACTGACTTTTAGAGAGAGTGGAAGGAAAGGAGGGAGGGAGAGAGAGAGGACCATTGATGTGAGAGAGACACATCAATTGGTTGCCTCCCACACCTGCCCCAACTGGGGGAGGGGAGCAAACCTGCAACCCAGGTGTGTGCCCTTGACCAGGAATCACACCTGTGCCCCTTTGGTGCATGGGCCAACGCTCTAACCATTTAGCAACACCATCCAGGGCCATATATATATATACACACACACAGTGGTACCTCAAGATACGAGTTTAATTTGTTCCGTAACCTTGAGGCGTGGGAAACTATGAGAGGCTCGAGTGGTGGTAAACTGGTGGGTTGTGTGCAGCCGGCTGATCCGCGAGATTACTCCTATCTCAAATGTTGCTCGTATCTCAAAAATCTTGTATGTTAGGGCACTCGTATCTCGAGGTACCACTGTAATTTTAAATTCTCTAGTAGCCACATTAAAAAAAAAGCAAAGAAATAGGTGGAACATTTTATTCACCTCCATATCTATAATAATAAGAGGGTAACGAGGTCATTAGACGGGATAGCGAATGACCTTCAAGTGTCTAAAGTCCAGACATTCTCCCTGACACACCCGGGGTCCCGGTGCCTGCGGGTGGTCTGGGGAGATCTGACCAGGGTCCCGGTGCCTGTGGGTGGCCGGAGGAGGAGGGGAGCCTGGGTGCCGGAGGGAAGCCGCTGCTGGCAGCCGGGGTAAAGGAAGGCCGAGTCCTGCATGAGGCTTGGTGACCAGCCTGCCTCCGGGGCTCTGAGGAATTCCTCAACCCAAATGTGTCCCTCCCTTGTTACTCTGTCTTGGGACCGGACACTCCATCAGAGGCTCCTGACACCCGACTGCTGGGTCGTCTGGAGCTCTCCCCTAAAAACCCAGCCCCGGCCATGGGCCCAGCCCGGGTGGGGCGGGAGGTGGCGGTCCCTGGGGAAGGAGGCCCTGCACCAGGTGGAGAGGGAGGAGGTGGATGCCCGGGTGAAAGAGGCGCCCCCCCCCCCCCTGCAGGCGCAGAGCCCGGGGTTGGCGGGAGAGGGGCCTGGCGGGACCCCGCTCTCACCACCTGCCTGTGGAGCGGGCGGCAGTAGGAACCTGCAGAGAATGTCAGAGGGACAGCCTGGCCCGGGACAGCTTCTCTGTCACTTCCGGGGCGCTCCCTCCTCCTCTCCCCTCCCCCCACCGCTGGCCAGCACCTTCCACCCCCCACCCCCCCAGCACAGGGCACAGCACCAGCCTCGCTCTCTGTCTCCGCAGAAGCCCCCCGGCTGGCCGTGGCCCCGGCCCGGGTGTCGGTGCTGGAGGGGGAGGAAGCCTGGCTGCAGTGTGCCCTCCTGGGGGGCGCGCCCCCCGCCCGCCTCCTCTGGCTGGGACCCCAGGGGCAGCTCTTGGAACCCGGCGATTCGGGATTCGTGCTGCACCCCGAGGGCGCCCAGCTCCGCCTCAGCATCCTCAGCGCAGACCCCGCCCGCCACAGGGGCATCTACCGGTGCGTGGCTCGCAACGCCGTGGGCAACAGCAGTGGCAGCGTCCGGCTGGAGGTCCTCCGTGAGTGAGTGTGAGTGTGAGTGTGAGTGTGTGTGTGTGTCAGTGTGTGTGTGTGTGAGAGAGAGTGTGGTGTATGAGTGTGTGTGTGTGTGAGTGTGTGTGTGAATATGTGTGAGTGTATGTGTGAATGTGTATGAGAATGTGAGTGTGTGTGTATGTGAGTGTATCTGTGTGTGTGTGTTTGTGTATGTGAGTGTGTGTATATGTGTGTGTATGAGTGTGTGTATGAATGTGTGTGTGAGTATGTGTATATATGTGTGTTGTGAGTGTGTATGTGTGTGTGTGTGCATGAGTGTGTGTGTAGTGAGTGTGTATGAGTGACTGTGTGTATGTATGTGTGTGAGTGCGTGTGTGTGTGAGTGTGTGTATATGAGTGTGTGTGTGTGTGTGTGTGTGTGTGTCCAGGGAGGTAGAAGACCCTGGAATTCCTCCTCACCATGTGGGCAGACAGCCCCTCACAAACACGACCCTCCATGGCTACTGGCCAGAGGCATGCACACTCTAGCACCCAGGCAGCAGCTCCACGCGGGCTGAGTCACCCCTTTCCTCAGCCCAGAGTGAGGAAACAGGCCTAGAAATGGGGGTCAGGTCAGCACTGGCCCCCACGGAACTGAGTGAGTCTGCATGCCCAGTCCCGGCCTTCTCCAGCTCCAGATGGAACTGGAGCAAGTGTGGTGCACAAGCACACGCATACACAGGTATGAACACACACACACACATACACACACATGCACACGCGGTGGTGGTGTACGTGCCTGCATGTGTCCCATCCTCGCCAGGGTACCCAGCGCCCCCCAACGTCACCATCCGCCGCCTGACCTACGGGAGGCACCGCGGGGAGGTGCAGCTGCAGTGGGCGCTCGCCGGCCCCGGGAACCTGACGGGCTTCCTGGTGCAGCGCCAGGCGGGCGCCCCGGGCCCCGGAGCCGCGGCCTGGGAGACGGCGGCCGGCGACATCGAGCCCGAGAGCAGAGCCCGGCGGCTGGGGGGCTTGGACCCCGGGGTGCTCTACGCCTTCCGCGTCCTGGCTCTGAACCACCGCACGGCCGGACACCCCTCTGAGGGCAAGATTCCAGGTGCCGGGCTAGCGCCTCGCCTTCCCCCCAAAGCTGAGCCCTGCCCCTCTCCCTCCTCACAGGGCACCCCGACTCCCTCCCTCCGCTCCCCTCCTGCTGATCCCTGCCGCCCCATCTGTCCTCTCCCGCCTTCCTCACCGCCATCGTCCCCACCCCTCCCTGGGAGACCCGGCGTCAGCCAGATGAGGGCTAGGAGCTCAGCTTGAATCAGAGGCAGGATAGGGGACCCTGAGTCAGGAGAGGTCCCCCTCTGTGCCTCAGTCTCAGCTCGGGGGGCACACGGTGGGCTCCCAACTTCCCATGCTCTCTCCATCCCGGGACTTGGATGGGGATCCCGCTCAAGAGCACGGGGCCCACAGGCGCTCTGGGTCCAGCCTCGCCCCTGATCACCCATGGCAGCAGGGAGGGGGATACAGGGGGAGATGGCACCCTCTAAGCCACCGCCGCCAGGGTCAGCCATGGCCCGCACCCACCCCGTGCCCCCGCTGCTCTCCCTCCAGCGGACCCGCCCTTCAGCGCCTACCCAGCCGTGCTGGGCGCCGCGGGCACAGGCGTGGTGGTGGCCACGGTGGCCTCTCTGCTGGTGTTCCAGTACGCGGCCCGGCACCCGGAGGCCTTCCCCTGTGAGTGGGCACCGGAGGGGGCGGCTGCTTGACCCCAAAGGCGGCCCCATGACCCCAGGGAGCTGCAGGAGCCCCCTCCCCCCACCTCTGGGGGCAGGAAATGTGCACATTTCCTCAGTGGGAGATGCCAACCGCGGCCTCAGGCACGGGCAATCCTTGGGCTCCTTGTCTGTGGCAGGAGCCCCTGGGAGGGGGGCTCTCCCGAACCCCCACCCCGGCCGCTGCTCAAGGAGGCCCCGCCCCCTTGTCTGCAGGCCTCGGGCAGCGGCTCTTCCCCGTGTGAGTGCGGAGCCCGCATCCCCTCTGGCTGGGAAGGCAGCCGGACCGCGTGGCTGTCACTGACCCCCCTGTCCCATCCGCCCTCAGGGAGCAGAGCCACCCACGCAGGGGCTCGACGGAGGCCCCCGAGGGCCAGGCAGGTACGGGGGCACCTTATCCCAAAGGTGACACACGGAAAGGGGGCCGGTCCCGGGTCTCGTGTGTGATGCGCGATGTCTCTTGTCCTCTAAGGGCCTCTGGGACACCCCTCCACGCCCCCAGGCACCCCTCTGCCTGTTCACTCTGCTCCCCAGGCACTGGAATGCCGCCCGCTGTCCCGGGTTCAGATCCTGCGCAGGAGTCCACGGATGCGCCCGTGAACGTCACCATCACAGTGACCGCAACGCCTTGAGGCCCAGGAGGAAGGTGGGGGGAGGCGGGAAGAGGGAGGAGGGAGATCCTCATGGTCACACTTGGTCCTAAAAGCCAGGTGGCCCCACGTCCCCTCCCCACTTCACGCCCAGCCGCCAAGGACCTGGCTAGAAGTGTGGTCCGAGCCCCGCGGTGAGACGGAGGCAGAGGGCACGCAGGCGCAGCTGGAGAGCGGCCCGAGCGACCCCCAATAAACCTGCTGACCATCTCCCCGGAGGTCGCTCCCCTGCAGCTCCCCAGGGACAGGCCGCCCCGGTGCAGGCGGGAGGAGGCTGGGAGACGGGGTGCAGGACGTGTAGGCACGTGTCCCCTTCATTCACCTGCAGCGACAGGGCCTCTGGCTCTTTACTCTCCAGCCTCCGAGTCCCTCCCCGAGGGCCCCCCGTTAAGGGACCAGCGGCGAGAGCTGGCGGCAGAGCAGGGCCAGGCCTCGGTGCCCTCCCTGTGGGGACGAAGGGACAGGACGCAGGTGCCAGGCCCGGTCTGTGCCCACCGGGGAGCACAGGCACCGCCGAGGCCGCTCCTGCCCAGGCCGGGCTGGCTGAGGGGACCGGGCGGAGCCAAAGTCCCGCTCCGCCAGGGCCAGCGTGACTCACTGGCTCCAAGCGGGTGTGTGTGTCTGGACGCTGGAACACAAACCGCCGCTTGTTCGGGGCGGCCTGCGGGGGACGGAGCACAGCCAGGCCAGAGCCGAGCCAGGAGCCCGGCCAGAGGCGCCCAGAGGAACTGGGGCTGCCACGGGGTCTCCCAGACCTGGGCTTTATGAGAAAGGGGTGTCAGGTTCCCTCAGCCCTCAGGACGGGGGTTTAGGGAGGCCTTCGTTAAACGTGGGGGACAGACAGAGCAGGGCCTGGCTCCATGCAGAGGACCCTGCTGGCTTTCGGGTCAGCAGCGCAGACAGGTTTTGTCAGGCGGCAGCCAGCTGCTGCTCGTAGCTCAGAGCTCACAGCACCCCCAGAGGCCCATCCTCTCCCTCTTCATACCCCTCTCCCCTTCTTTGCCCTGCCTCCCCCTCCTCATGCCCCTCCCCCACACTCCCCCTGCCTTAGGAAGGAACACTGCGTCCCCTAAGGGGGCCTGCCTGCCTCCACACAGCTTCGAGGGTCAGGTGTTTTCCCAGCTTCCCCATCCCCCAAAATAGACCCACACCTGTCCCGGGTCCCGTACCTTCAGCACAGAGGGGATGAACTCACGGGGGTCTTGGATGGTGCACGGGTGGGCGGTGGTGCCAGGGAGGGCAGGGTGGAGGTTGCAAAGAATTTCAGAGTAAGAGCCCCCCTCCTGCCCCCCAATCCCAGCTACAGCAGCAGCTTCACACACACAGGGAGCAGCTGAGGCCCCTGCACCTCGGTCTCCATGGAAGCAGCGTTCTCTTTTAATTTACAATCATGTCCACCGATAGAACCTGTCCAAGCTGCGGCCTGTAAAATACGTACAACCTCAGACAGGCTGCCACAGCTTTTCAGGGAAGCAGAACACAACTTCCAACACATACAAAACATGCACCTCCGCGTCAATGCGTTAGAAGACCGCAATGCAGGCGGGTCCCATGATCACGTGACCGTCCCAGCAGCTCCACATCAGGAAGGAGGTCTGGGACAGACACGACCCGCCGTCCAGGACGCTCCGGCCTCCAGACTCGTTCAACAGGAACAAAAGGCGGGAGAAATGTTTGCAAAGACCACGAGGTTCAAAACCTTGCAGTTTAACTTTCACCCCGCACACCACCAGCCTGTCCCGTCACCAGACTACCAGCGCCTGATGGAGAAAAGGGGGGAAAGGAGAGGTGAAATGATGCAGCAGAAAGGGGGAAGCTTAATCTGGAAGAAAGAACCGCAGAGAGTTCTAAGGCGAAAGGAACAAGAAGTCTGAGCAGCTACAGTGTCTGTAAGCCCAGCGAGATCAGATTCCGGTGGGGGACAGGGTGGAGGTGGGGGTGTGATCAGAGGGAGAGAGTGCACCCTGGGAGCTGGGCCCCACGCCCCTACGTGGGCAGAGGCAGCCTCCCTGGCTGTGAGCGGCAGCAGGGACCTCGCAGCAGGGCCAACGGGTTCCACGGAGGAGGGACCACATGCTTTGGACCTCGGCCGGGAAAAGTGCAAGGAGTTCGGGGTACGGCTCCACCTCAGCAGGCTCATGTGCGGGCGCTGCAGCTCACTGCGAGGCTTGTGGGCTTCAGCACCTCCTTTGTGGGTTTGCTGTGAGGGTGGTGAGACCGCAGCAATGAGCTCGAGCCGGTGCCCGGAGATGTGGGTGCCACCCCCGGCATGGGCCGTGGCCCTGGACTTCCGGGAGAAGTGCCACCAGGCAGGGACCAGCTTTGGGGACTGCGCGGGGCACGACAGTTCAGAACAGCGCGTGGTTAGGGAGAACTCAGAACTCCCAAACGTGAAGGCTATTATAGATATAGTTATATTTATATTTATATCTCATACATAAAGGCATTTTCATAAATAAAATACAATAAGGGGATAACACTTAAAACAGCGTCACTAATCACATAAATAAGGCGTCCACAAGGGGGCTGCCCTGGAGGCGAAGTTGTCTTCTTTCCCGGGGGGCAGGCCCCGTGTTCAAACTCCCTCTCAAAGCAGTTTAGGACCTGGGTTTGGGCGAGTGGTCGGCAAACCGCGGCTCGCGAGCCACATGCGGCTCTCTGGCACCTTGAGTGTGGCTCTTCCACAAAATACCACGCGTGGGCGCGCACGTAGTGTGATTGAAACTTTGCGGCCCGTGCGCAGAAGTCGGTTTTCGTCCTGGGCCAGTCTGTTTTGAAGAAGTGGCGTTAGAACACTCACTCAAGGGGCCAAAGAGCCACATGTGGCTCGGGAGCCGTGGTTTGCCGACCACTGGCGTGGGCTAATACCTGCTTTCTGGATCAGAGCCACGGCCTTCTAACAGCTGTGCCCCAGTCTCCTCAACTCGCTGCTGCAGCTCGACCGGCAGACACGGGGCAGGCTGCTGTGGCCGTGTCCTACGACGTGGCCCTTCGCTACCACAGACATCGGATGCAGCCCTCGCCCCAGAGCTAACTGCATCTTCCTAGCGGCACGGCCGGGGGCCCGGGGCACAGAGCTCGCTGCTGGGGCGCCCTGACCCCTGGCCGCGAAGTGCCGGCCTTGCACTTCCTCGGAGGAACTCTTGCAGAGTGACAGCACCTTTCACCAAAGTTCTACTTATAAGACATATAAACGCGTGGGGGAACAGGATGCACTCGTATAGACAGTAGATTAACATAGTATTCTGGTCTGTTTCACTGTAACCTCTGGGAAACTGACTTATTTCACCGAATGCCGGGACTGCTGGACTCGAAAGAGAATTAATAATTCTGTCCGAAGGGACGCACAACCCCCAAAGGAGCAACGAACGGTCCCTTAGAGCTGGGCTCAAGCGCCTTAGCACACAGGGTCTGTGTGTGTTTTTAGGGGTGAAGGAAAGCCCCCACCGGCAGCTGCGGGCAGACACCCTGCCACTAGGGCATCAGAACTGATTGATGGGCAGCTCTGCCGACAAAGCTTAGGTGCCAGTTTACTCTGCCACGATTCTGGAAAAAGGCAGGGACTTTCAAACCTTACCCTCCTCACTCTCCAAGTTACTACGCCTTTCTAGCAGCCACACTGCCCAGGTATGGCCAGGCCGGGAGTCAGAGGAGGACGATGCGGGTAGAGCGGCACCAGGAGCACAACGCTGCCCTAACAGGAGCTGCTGCCCAGGGGGCTCCTTGAAACCCGCCCCTTTCTCCTTAAAATGCCAATCTTTCTCCTCGAGTCTCCAATTTAAAATCTCTTTTTGTTCCTGCTCTTAGAAACGCTCAACAAGAGGCCCCCGTGACCGTTTTATAGACATGCGCAAGTTTAAAGCCGCAGGGCTCGGCGGCATTCTTCTCTGCCTGGCTGCCTTCTGCGGACGGACTGCCTTCTGTCTGTCCAGGACACTGAATGCTCAGGGCCTGGAAGATGGATGCCAATTTGTGCCCACGTGCAGAGAGGCAACGGCTCAGCTGCCACTGTGTGCAGGCACTCATGGCAATCATGCGATGTGCTATTGTGAACAGCAGGTTACAACCGTGGTTGCTTCAGAATGTTCTCGGAAAGTCTGATTAGACGATTCTGAAGGACAGCCTTCCCCCTGGAAACTTCCGACGGCTGCAACGCCCTCTTAGGTGAGGCAGCCAATAGGCCGGGGCCTTGCGGGAGGCGCTCTGAGGGGCACTGAGGTGCTGGAAACCATGGAATGCTCTGAGATGATCGAACACTATGCAAAACTAGGTTGTTTCCTACTGAGGGGGGAGGGAACATTTTCAGGCATAAATAATATAAAAGGGCACACATTTTAAGATACATTCATATGACATTACTGCTACAAAAATAAATAATGCTTTTTCTCTGATTTGAATTAATGTCCCTCACGCAGTCCGTTCCCAGGCCCGTTCTGTGCAGTGACTGGCTGGAGTCCCCGGCACATCCTCAGGTCTCCTGGGGCTGCTGAAGGACCCCAGCGGGGCTGTCTAATGGAATGCCGGGAGGAGACCATGTTGTCTTTTTAGGACAGTCCTTGGAAGCAGGTGGCAAGATAAGAGGATTCCAACTTAAAATGGTGTTCTCTGTTTCTGAATGGACACAGCTGTCTCCTGAAAAACACAAAGTTGGGGAGCACCGTGAAATCATAAAGGGCGATTTTCACAAAGCATTACTCTGAGCATTAATAAAGAAAGAATATTGAGTGAAAGCAGAGCCCAGGTGTGCTTAGCTTGAATGTGAGGGAGACATGAGGTATAAAAGGTTTAAAATCAAGTTGAGCTCTGACGAGCGGTCATACAGTTCACCTCAGGGTTACAGCAAAACCCTTAAAAGCCCCTAAATAACCACCATCAGCAAAGGCTACAACTCCAGGATCAACTCAAATGAACCCGAAGTACGTGATCGCAAAAGGCATTCTTCGAGCAGGTCTACCGTCCCGGGGCAAACGGAAGCAAAGCCTATTTGGGTTTCTTTTCCAAGATGTACTGGGACTACAGCCTGAGCTGAAGGAGGTGAACCATCACAAAATTTCAAAATCTACCTCGTCAGCTTTTCTTGAAGTATCCACCACCCCCACCCAGTCTTTTAAGAAAGCTGTGAGTGACCACAGAGAGGACACGTCTGCGCCACCCTCCCGTATCCGTAACTACGTGAAGGCGACCTGGAAGCTTAGGTTGGAGATGCCTCCCTGTACCTCTGCTGCATCCCGCTGCGTCCTCCGTGGGATCAGAGGTGACCTCGCTCCTGCTGTCCTGACAGCACGGAGGTGGAGCGGGCCGTGCTGCCACATCGTCCCCGAGGCTCTCTCCAGGTGACGGGCCACCGTCGGGGGGTGGGGAAGCCTGACACGCAGGCATCTTCGGGTGACCGAGGGGCTTCATTTCCAAACCATCCTGAGGACAAGGCGCTACCACTGGGACCACCGACAGGGGGCTGCTGCCGAAAGTGCCGTTCGTTTTGGTGAAACACCTACAAGGTATAAACCAAAAGGAACCATTTTGTGGGGAGGAGTCCACAACTCACATACATGGATTTTGAAACAGCACGTGTATCACAGATTCTTAGGAGACCGGTGCTTAAAAACAACTGAAGTCTTCACTATGGTCTGATCCGTCAAAAAAACTCAGAAATAACTGTGGAAGGAGAAAACCACAGGAGAATAGATCGAGAGGCAGACAAACCACTTAGGAATGAGACCTCATGCCTCCTTGGCCTCAGTCCACTGTCCGAAGTTGTTTCCTAATTCATAACTGGCTCCTGAACACAGCACACAGCGGGAGAAGGCCATTAGCCACTGGAAGAAATGGGAGGTGGGGGGAAGGTTGAGGGGTGGGACTTAAAGCTAAGAAACTGGTGTCCACATAAGAGAAATGACCTTATGCAAACCAAGGAAAACATACTTCTTTGAAGTCCGCTAACAGGTTCCCTCTCATCCTTGGAAGAAATACTATTAAATCAAAGCCCATAAGGATTAGCTATTCAAAAATGTATTTTGTTTCCTTTTCAATTTTTTTTCTTTGCAGAATTCACTTCAGTTCTACCACACTTTTATTTCTGGTCTTTATCTTTCCATTCTTCAGACCACATAATTTCTATTGATCTTCTGGCTCATGACTCTTTCTTCTGTTGTTTCTAATCTGATGACAAGCCCATTCCAGGTATTGTAGTTTTCTGCTTTGGAATTTCCATTTGGCCTTCTTTTTTACAGTTTCTATCTCACAGACAAAAATTCCCCATAAGTGAACATCTTCCTTTAAATCCTTGAACACATTTTTGATAGCTGCTTTAAAGTCACTGTCTGCTTATTGTAACATCAAAATTATCTCAGGGTCTGTTTCTGTTGACATAAAATAATGAAGACTTGGCCATATAGCTTGTACTTTTTTCCCAGATGGAATATATACATTTTTCCAAGATGATCTTTACTTGGCTACTTCCTGCCCATTTCTAATCTCTCTAGAACGCTTAATTTCTTTTTCCTTCCTCATGGGACCTCTCAGTTCACTCATCTGTGAATTTCATCAGTGTCCTCTCTACTCTTGACCAATTATCAAGAATGATGTAAGCAGACCAGATTTAATGTCAATTCCTTCCCATTAAACTTGCCAAACATCTGACAAACCCCATTTGATTACATATCTGGAATGGCACAGATACCTTTGGAATTGAGAAGAGGAGAGAAGAAAGGTGGACTGGATCCTGGGAAAGCTTATTAGGTATACTATTAGGTATCATGGTGAGCTATTTATTATATACTAGAGGCCTGGCGCATAAAATTCATGCATGGGTGGGGGGTGTCCCTCAGCCCAGCCTCTCCAATCTAGGATCCCTCTCACAATCCAAGACTGTTAGCTCCCAACTGATTGCCTGCCTGACTTCCTGATTGCCCTTAACCACTTCTGCCTGCCAGCCTGATCATCCCTTAACAATTCCCCTGCCAGCCTGATTTATGCCTAATTGCTCCCCTGCTAGCCCAATTGCCCCCAACTGCCCTCCCCTGCAGGCCAGGTTACCCCTAACTGCCCTCCCCTGCCAGCCTCATCACCCCTAACTGCTCTCCCCTGCTGGTCTAGTTCCCCCTCAACTGCCTTCCGCAGTAGGCCTGGGTCCTCCCAAATTGCCCTTCCCTGCAGGCCTGGTCCCCCACAACTGCCCTCCCCTGCAGGCCTGGTCACCCCTAACTATCTTCTCCTGAAGGCCTGGTTCCCTTCAACTGCCCTCCCCTGCAGACCTGGTCCCCCTAACTGCTCTCCTCTGCAGTCCCTGGTCCCCCACAACTGCTCTCCCCTGCAGGCCTGGGTCCCCTCCAACTGCCCTTCCCTGCAGGCCTGGTCGCCCCCAATTTCCCTCCTCTGCCAAACTGATCACCCCTATCTGCCCTCCTCTGCAGGCTTGATCACCCCCAACTTCCCTCCCTTGCAGCCCTGATCCCTCCCAATTGCCCTCACCTCTTGGCCATCTTGTGGCAGACATCTTATGTCCACATGGGGGAAGCCATCTTGTGTGTTGGAGTGATAGTCAATTTGCATATTATTCTTTTATTAGATAGGATAGAGGCCCGGTTGGTTTGCCTTGAAGGTGTCTTGGATCAGAGTGGGAATTCCCTTAGGGCATGGGGTGGCCTGGGTGAGGGGCCTGTGGTTGTTTGCAGGTTGGCCACGCCCTCTTATGACCCAAGCATAGACCAGGATCGGTTGGAAGCAGGTATCTGGGATTTATTTATCTTCTATAATTGAAACTTTGTAGCCTTGAGCAGAGTCCAGGGCCAGTCAGGAAGCTTGGCTTCCTCCATCGCTGGGGGCAACCCAAGCCTCCTGCTTGCTTCATTCAGCTCCATGACGGCCACAATCTTAGCTGGGATTTATTTATCTTCTATAATTAAAACTTTGTAGCATTCAGCAGAGGCCAGCCTTGAGTGGAGGCCCGGGCTGGCCAGAGTGGGCGGGAAGCTTGGCTTCTTCCGTCGCCGGGGGCAACCCAAGCCTCCTGCTCACTCCAGCTCAGTGGCCGCCGCCATCTAAGTTGGGTTAATTTGCATACTCATTCTGATTGGCTGGTGGACGTAGTGATGGTCAATTTGCATGTTTCTCTTTTATTAGTGTAGATTACTCTGAATACTGAAAAGCATTCAAATGAATTGAACACAGTGAAGTAGTCATTCACAATGTGTACAAGCCCTAGAATCAAATTCAACTCCACAGATTGTTCCAGTGCACATCCCTTCTTACGGGTTCTGAAAGTTTCACGTCAACACTCCAGTTCAGGCAGCAAGGGCACAGTTTCCTAAATTTGTTACTCAAACAGAGGGATAATAAAGGGTCTGTGGGTGACAATGACTTTTCTTACAAGTCCGCTCCAAGAATGCATGTAAGTGTAACCCTAAGAAGGCAGAGAAGGAAGAGAGAGCAGAGAGGGGCCGGGTACAGAGCAGGAGAGACTCCACATGCAAAAGGCCCACAGCAAGCCCTCTCCGGGTCTTAGGAGAGCTGCCCGAGTCATGTGAGTGTCATGAGGCCTGACAGCCGTCTGAAAGGATGAACCCAGAGGTGTGCCAAGGGGTGAGCAGTCTCTCTCCACCTCCTACGGTGGCTCCCAGCTCAGTGACGGCACCACCACCTGGACACCATCCCTGACACCTCCTTCTCAGCCTGCCTCATCAGCCAATTACTCATTTCTTTTTTTTTTTTCTAATCCTCACCCAAGGACATGTTTTTTCATTGATTTTTTTTTTTTTATAGAAAGAAGGAGGGAGAGAGATAAAGAGAAACATCAATTTCGGTAATATAACTATGAAGAAGCATTACTATACACACAGTGGTTTTCCATAGTTAAGCATGCTCTCATCATAACATAGAATAGAAACATGCCATAACACAGAGTTGAAAACACAGGTGAGAAAAGATAAAGTCTATACAAAGAGAATGACTCTAACTTAAAAGACTTCAAAAACCTTAAACGTTAGAAACCAAGTCTTAAATACTGTCATTATTGCTAAAGAAATCAAAGTACAGAAAGATAAAAATGGTAAAGCAGGGGCAAAAATAATTATAACAGCCTCCCTTATTCAGAGCTTTATATCTTAGGTAACATTTGAAGAGCTTGTTCGCTAAAGGGAAAAGAGATAAAAGGAGTCATACACCCACTCACAACAACTTGTGCAAATACCTATCAACATACCTATTGTTATTCCAGCAATTTCGACAGGTGATACACTCCACCGGCTCGGTCTGAGGCACTGCTGTGTACATTCCACCGCCCTGGTGAGGACCAAGTCCGAGGAAAAGAAAAGAAGAAAGAGGGCTGAAGGGGTCACAGACCACTAACTCGATACTCACAAACACAAAAGCCACGCCAGCAATGCATGGATGCAGGGCCTGTTTCAACCGACTCCCTGATGCTCTGTTTACCACTGCTCACCTATATTCACCCACAAAGGAGTTCTGCATGCTATTAGCACGACTCCACGAACCCAGCTGCCATGTTTCCCAGGTATTTTTGTGTTGGAAGGAGGCGAATAAATGGAGAAGGTTAGTCACTTCCCCTCAGTGTTTCGAACCTAATGAGCCCGCAACGCACTGTACCCTCTACCCTCCGAGCCGTTTTCGCCGCCAGCAGCCGTGGCAGAGCGGCACATGATGCCAGCTGGAGAAACAGGGGGAACGCCTGGGTGATGTCATAAGATAACCCATCCTCATTTTCCTGTAATTATTGCGAGTGGGTCTGTTCGCTTGACTACGTTATGTTTTTCCAGATGGAGCAGATTCTCAGCCAGCAGTGACTTGGAGGGGACTATTAATATTCTGATGTTGCTTTTGGCCAAAACCGCCCGGCAATTAAGAAAAATGCCCAGATTAACACATACCTCATTGTCAAATGTTCACTTGACATGTACAATGGCAGGGGTTTCTAAAAACGGAGTTAAGGACCGGAGCAGCCTCGCGGCCAGAGTCAGAATGCTGCTCGCCGAGGAGCCACAGCAGAAGGAAATTTGATAAGGGTGGGCGAGGCTGTCCCGGCACCCAGGCTCGGCGCAGGCCTTCAAGGTTAGGAAAAGTTCAGGCAATTGTTTTTCCCAGAATACTTTCCATTTCCACTCAGCTCAGACCAACAGCCAGGATCCGAGCAAACCCAAAACACTGAGAATTTCTCTCAGCATTCTTGATCCAACTAGCAACAGGAACTTTTAAGAAAACATTGAGCCTATTCCATTGAGCCATATTCAGCCCCCAGGGGTTATACTTCAAAGCTTCAGACAATCAAGTCAGCAATTTACAGGGTAAGGTACTTATTTGAATCACTAACCATATTAAAGTGAATTAATGATTTTATGATGACCATCATTTTTTAAATGTCCAGACTTCCTCCCATCCAGAGGAGAACAAGAAAACAAATGAGTTGAAATCACAGATGATAACCTCTACGATTTTACACCTAATAGGCGACTATTATTTAAATATCAATTCATTGTTCAAAAAAAAACCAAAGGACTATGTTCAAATGCTAAGAAAACATCAGACTTATTTTTTCCTCCTATGGAAACAGCATGTGCTGTTTCAGACTTCAGTGTTCTCTCCTTGGGTTTCTTGGACAATGTTCATAGTTTGGATTAGGAGCGGTGACAAAAAAAGTTTAGGGAGTCTGAACATAGGCCATGTCTTTCCACACGAAATAATGAGATCATTATTCTCTTTTGGTAATGAGATGCAGTAAAGCAAATAAAGTATTTTTTTCTACAACATAACTAAAGCCAGGTCACGTGACAGCCATGAGATTTCTAGCTTTAAGATATAAATATATGCCATTGCTTTAGCCTCCACATATTTAATACATCTTTATAAGAGTCAACGATAAAAATATTTCTTCAAATTTTGGTACACTGTGGGTCATGGCAAACTTATCTATAATCAGAACAGTGACAAAAGCTTAAATGTCATAAACTAAAATTATCTATTCGGTTGAAAAATAACATGGATGCGTCTCCAAACCATGTAAATAAGTCAACTGTCCTGGTGCAGAGACCCTCTGTAACCAAAATACATCTAAGATAGTCTATTCATTCTGTTCCCATTTCCAAAAGGAAACCTGAGGTACAGAGGTTTTAAAGCTTTATCCCCTCTTGTGGCTCAAAATATTAACCCTGTAAAATGCAGGTATCAAGACTCCCACACATTGGGCAAGAAATACTAAAGAATCACGATGTGTTAGAAGGCGGTCTGGTGGCCCGTAGACATGTTCCACGTGGCCATGCAATGACTTAAAAAACTGGAATGAGTTTCCAACATGTAAAAAGTCTGGCAATTATGCCCAACTGATGTGGCTCAGGGGCTGAGCATCGACCCATGAACCAAGAGTTCGCAGTTCGATTCCCTGTCATGGCACGTGCCCAGGTTGCAGCTCAATCCCCTGTAAGGAGCGTGCAAGAGGCAGCTGATCAATGGTTCTCTTTAATCATTGATGTTTCTGTCTCTCTCTTCGTCTCCCCTCCTCTCTCAGAAACTAATAAAAATATACAAAACAAAACAAAACAAAACAAAAAAACCCCTGGCAATTTCACCTGGATTTACAGGTGTTTTAAAAAAGCAGGAAATCTGGCCACACTGGGTCCTGCCTGCCAACAGGAGCGGAGCTGCAGTGCCTTTAAGACGGTGTGTGTGCTGTGCCTCCTGGTGCCTCCAGCGCCTGCCTCCCCCTGAGCTCGCTTCACTCAGTGGCATGATCGGCCAGACTCCTCTGGGGATAGGAGTTCTCAGACTTTGCTTTGAGTCACATTTAAAGGACCCGGACCAGCCTTCCCCCAATGGTTTTTCCATTTCAGCTCAAGAATAACTTCCATCCATTTGCCACATGTTCTACTTTCAGTGCAAAATCATTAAAAAATATAAACCAAATTGGTGAATATATCTAGTACCCGATAATAGATATCATACAAAGATTATGCTGGGTGGAGGGGTTGCCAGGGATACATACCAGTTCCATCCCAGGGAACCGAACCAGAGAGGTTCCCACAGGGAAAAGAACCAGCATGCCCACCTGCTCTTGTACCTGGGCCTGAGGGGGGGGGGATGAGAGGGGGGGGGCCCCACAGGGACAGTGTCATTTATAATCAGGTCTCTTACATTCACTAGATGACGAGGATGTTCGAAGTCCACCCGTGTCCTGGTCAGAGAGCTCGTGTGCCCAGGGTAACGCCCTCCGTTTAAGCTCCCGTTCACCAGCCCCCGGATCCCATTAGGGACCTTGTGGTGGGGGTGGGAGCAGCCGTTGCTGAGGCCCCCGCCGCTCAGGAAGCTCCCGTGCACATTTCCGTTCACCCGGTTGGTGCCGGGCAGGGTGGTGTACTCCACCATCTGCCCGTTGATGTCCGAGCCTTGGTACAGATACCCTGGCGGGTCATACTCTGTCGAGAAAGAACAAAAGAGAAGAAGAAAAGATACTGAAAAGGATGATCTTGCTTAGGAAGGTTTATGAACAAAACCATTATTAAGAAACTGCAAACACGCTAAAACACTCCGCAAGTGCTCAGGACAGCCTGCTGTGAGCTGTGCCTCAGTGTGGTCACTGCTGCCACTCCCTTTACCGTGTGGCAGTATCTAGGCACTCTGAGTTAATCACAACTCTGTTACTGAGAAGAGAAATGAACCAGGGAGCAATTACTCAAAAGAATAAAATAAGAGAAGCATCACCTGATCTCACTCATTGGTGGATAATAAAGAACATTATAAACTGATGAACAAAAGGATAGATACAGAGACAGTAAAGCTTCAAACAGAAATTACAGCAGGAATTAGGTGAGGTAGATAAGAGATCAATCAAAGGACTTGTATGCATGCAAATAAGCATAACCAATGAACATGGACACTGGGGGGTTGGGGTATGCCTGGGAGGGAGGGAGGGCAATGGGGAGATATGTATAAAAATTAATAAAAATAAAAAAAAAGAAACCACAAACTGTCATTCTCTGGAGCATTTCAGATATTGCTTCTCAGCAATTATTGGGTTGGCTCAAATAAATTCTTATAAAAATTAAAAAAAGAATAAAATAAGGAAGAAAAGGAAGGAGGGAGGAAGGGAAGGAGGGAGGGAGGGGGGAAAAGAAGACAAAAAGGACAATTACTAAATTATGCAGCTGAAACTATTCCAGTACTGGCGACACTGAGTGTTTCAAGTGCTTCAAAGTACGGAAAGAAATTGTATAAAACCACAGAAGGCTAACTCTAGGCAGGGTATTTCAAACAGCAATAAGTATCATTTTTAGAAAAAAGGATGGAGTTGTGTATGTATTTACTATCTGTCCATATAGTTCCTTGGTTATTTTAGGCGCTTTGGAAACTGTGGGGTATTAAAGGCAAAAGGCTAATTATCCCATTTTCTTATATTAAAACCATGTAACAACGGCCTCAAAATTCTGCCTTCCAGAGGCACACCTGCCAGGTTCATTTAGAGAAAGTAAAATGTCCCTTAGAAAGCACAGAGCCTGAGCTGAGCAGGGTGTGCTGTCAGGGATCTGCTAATGCTTCAGCTGGGTGAGAGTGCCCTGCTGGGTGAGAGTGCCCTGCTGGGTGAGAGTGCCCTCCTGGGTGAGAGTGCCCTGCTGGGTGAGAGTGCCCTGCTGGGTGAGAGTGCCCTGCTGGGTGAGGTCCCCCCTCATCTCGCTGGGCTCGCAAAGGTGTGTGGTGAGAGTCTGCCTGCTTCTCTTCCCTGGGAAACGCTAAGCTGAGGGGGCAGAGACCACACTTCCGCAATTTATCTCCATCATCACTGTCTACCAGTGCCAGGCGCAGAGAAGACAGTGTGTGACGACCTTTTGAATGAATGACTGCATCAACATTACTATTTAAATGCTCATCTTTAAACATTATCAAGTCACACAAAAATAAATAACCAGATTAGTCTTGCCCAGGCAACCAAATCGTGACTTTCCGTCTGATAATTCAACCTCAGCCATTAAAGTCAGTGACATTAAAGCCATCTAGAAAAAGACCCGATGAAACCATCTCCAAGCCTTTCCGTCTGGCTCCATCGTCACCACCACCTCCCTCCCTGCCTGTCTCCTGGAAGGCACCACGTCAATTAAATCCCTTTCCCCCTGAGCTGTCCACCACAAAGGGACAGTGTGTGCGAAGTGGCCGTCACTGCTGGTGTCCTCCTTTGCTTTCCTGTCCTTCTCTTACTCTTGGGCCAACGGGGAAACCAAAAATCTCCCTTCCGCCAAAGACGAAGTCTCTGCTGACCCGAACAGCCGGGCGAGCAGGACAGGTCGGAGAGAACGGGGAGGAAGGGGAAAGAGTTCCGGATTATGTGTTTCCAGAGATGCCCTCCCTTACCTCGCTTACGCACTCCTCTCACAGATGCCTTTAGGGGAGGGATGCACTTGAGGGGTTTTGGTATATCAGGTACCAAAACAGGACCAGGTTATCTCAAATGGTGTCACTCAGGGACAGTAACCTAGAGAAGTCTTCACTCCCTTCCCATCATGCCTCTTCCCTTCCCTGTTGACAAGGTGTGCACAGCCTGGAGATGCCCTGCAGCCACCATATCGCTCCTGCTTCAAGCTCTCTCTCCCCCCCCCCCCCAACCCTCCGCTGCTCTGACAAAGCCGGTGTCTCCTAGCGCGGAGGCAGCTCAGCCCGTGCCTAGAGCGCGGCTTAGCTTTGGCTTTGCCGATTATCTCTACCAGGTGATTCAATCTGATGCTCAAATTAACGGTGTATAAGACGACTTTTTAACCCAGGAAAATCTTCTCAAGAATCGGAGGGTCGTCTTATAGGCGGGTATATCCCAAACTCTATATTTTAATTGGAAAAGTTGGGGGTCATCTTATATGCCCAGTCGTCTTATACGCCGGAAAATACGGTATTCTGTTGACAACTAACAGTTTTAAAGTCACCTCTGACTGAAGAGGAGCTAGTGGATTTTATGCCACGATGCTAAGACAGTGGTACCTCGAGATACGAGTTTAATTCGTTCTGTAACCTTGAGGCGTGGGAAACTATGAGACGCTCGAGTCGCGATAAACTAGTGGGTCGTGTGCAGCCCGCCGATGCGCGCGATGACTCCTATCTCAAATGTTGCTCGTATTTCAAAGCAAAAATCGCTCGCTCGATGGCTCGTATCTCAAAAATCTCGTATGTTAGGGCACTCGTATCTTGAGGTACCGCTGTACACAGACCTGTGAGAAGTCAGTATGTATTCTGACAGTATTCTCCCCCCCCCCCCCCAGAAGAAACGTCTGGAAAGGCCTTACTCTGCGTGCTGTTCTGCTGGCGGTTCTTCCACAGGCACATGGCGATGAAGACCATGAGGATGAGCACCATGACGCCCAGCACACAGCCCACCACCAGGTACAGCATGTCGCTGCTCCTGGCGGGGCTGGCTGCCGGCCCCACGTGGCCGCCGCCTCCCAAGGAGCTGGGAGGGGTGCTCAGGTCCCTGCCAGGATCCTCCGAGGCCCCGGGAACGCGTTTCACTGGATGAGATAGAAGGAAAACATGACGTCAGGGTGGATGCAGACGGCACGGCTTACTCTCGGCAGGAGGTCTGGCTAGGGACTCAGCCGGTCTGTTTACACTTGTTACTGAGATGATCTGACCACCAGTGAGTTACAAAGTGGACTCAAAAGTTTCAAAAAACCTGGTGTGCCGAAGACTTGGTCCACACATTCTAGAGAAAACAGACATCAGAAAAAACATACACGCGTGGTCTAACCCAGATTCCCGAGTCTCTGCCCAATTTACACTTTTACGAGACTCCCCAGGAGTTGAAATAAAAGTATTTCAGCTATGGATGGGATAAAAACTCCTTTCTACCGGGTATACTCTGAGCTGAATTGCATATTTTATGCCTCTGCCATGTGATGAATATTAGAAGATATGGCTTTGGACTATAAGAACAATTACATAAAATCCCCAAAACCTCACATATAAACATAAAGCATTCCCACACCAAAAAAACGTTCGGCGTTCACGTCAGTACAGGGCTTTCATCTAGTGCATGGTATGACCGTGAGAACGAAAGCTAACCGCAGGTGGCACTCAAACCCCGTTTTCCTCTGTCCTCAGACTACACGCTCTCAGTGCCTGGAAGGTCACGCAAAGGCGGCGTGGGTTCAGTGGCTGGCAGTGCGGCCCGAAGCAGACTGGCCTGGTCTAGATCCCGCCCCCCACTTGTCCTCAGCTGTCTGGCTTAAACCGCCACGAACCAGCTCCTTCGCGTGGGAAAAGGGATAGAACAGCTCCTGCACAAGGTTGTAATGAAAGAGTGAACCAGTCAACCCACGTAAAGCACTTAGGGACTTAACATGGCACGTGGTGTTCAATTCTGTTGTGATTATTACTTAAGACACTGTACGTCATGTTATACTACCTACTGGCTCATATGAGCAGAGTGGCCTTTTAAAAAATCAGTTTCACATGATATCGGAGTTCAATATTCTAGAAAATGAACAGACAGAGCAGAGCGGGGATGGTAAAGGAGAGGCCACCTAGCAAAGGGGAGGGCTCTCCATCGCCGAGAGCAGGCTGAACGCTTGGCGGAGACCCGAAAGGAAACCGGTATCTTGGATTAAACAATCCTCAGGTCCCTGCCAATTCTAAAGAAAACAAACAAGTTTCCGAGGCAGAATGGATGTTACAGATTCTACAATAAAGATCGGGATTACTCACAGCGAAGTCCTTCCGGTTTATTCACTCTGTGTTTACCCTTAGCTTATTCATAACGCTACCAAGCCCGGCGATCTGGCTGCCAACCTCTTGTGAGAGTTAAATCCTGCCAGTCTATGAGCTCTGAGGGCGGGGAACGGGGGCCTTCAGGCACCTGCCATTCCTGAAAACCTTCCTGAATCACTGGGATAAGGTGGCAATTGTTCCGAAGAACTGAGTCATTTCTTTAGAAGGTGCATTTGTATAGAACATGTTATGTTTAAACAGGCGAGGGACTGTAATACATTGTAGAAAGTCACTCAACATGAACAGTTAACATTTTAACGTCGTTTTTTCAGCCCAGCCAGGGTGACTCGGTTGGTTGAAGTGCCATCCTATGCACCAAACGGCTGCCCAGTCAGGGCACATAAATGGGTTGCGGCTTTGATTCCCAGTCAGGGCGCATGCAGAAGGCAACCAGTCTCTCTCTCTCTCTCTCTCTCTCTCTCTCTCTCTCTCTCTCAGCACGTACTTAGGTGAGGATTTAAAAACAGCAACTTCACTTTAAAAAGAAGTTCTTTCATTTTGCACTGATCTGAAAGTCTGTAGGGAGGACCTTTTATTCCCCAGTGAAGTCAATTAGTGAGAGATGCTACAGCAGACACAGCTATACTATAATACTATTTAAACAGCAGGTATTACATTGCTGGCTCTGTATTATGTTTTGTGTGGCTATATTCTTAAATGTCTTAGAAATGATACATTTCTTTTTAAAAAATATATTTTATTGATTCTTGACAGAGATGAAGGGAGAGGGACAGTTTTTTAAAAAAGATCTTTTATTGATTTTTTACATAGAGGAAGGGAGAGGAATAGAGAGTTAGAAAGATCAATGGGAGAGAAACACTGATCAGCTGCCTCCTGCACACGCCCTACTGGGGATGTGCCTGCAAACCTTCACTGAAATTGAACCTGAGACCCTTTAGTCCATAGGCCGATGCTCTATCCAAACCAGTTAGGATGATAAATTTAATTTTTTATGTAACTTTCCTCTGAGTGTTACAGCATTCTAAAGGTGGAGAAGTGCCATGAACACATCAGAATGCCTGATACAAGAAGGCATTTAAATATGTGCTAACCAAATACAATTTAAGGTAAATCTAAAGGTATATGTTCAAATGTTGACTCAATATATGGGATTTTGCCGCAGAAAGACACAGGATTTGGAATTAAAAGATGAAAATAAGACAATCTTTTTGACCCCTTTTCTCATTTTCATTTAAATTGGGATAATAACATCACCTGCAGTAGATGCTAAAGGCTGCCTAGCCACCTTCTCCCTTGCAGGCGGGCCCCAAGTCTGTTTTAGGGGCCCACTGACCACCATAGAACTCTGGAGTAACTCCTGAACCAACATCCACCCCAGGAATGCCAGGGGCATGTGACTGAGTTCTGGCCAATGAGACATGAGGGAAAAGGATCAACTAAAGGATTCTGGGAAGTTTTCCCTAGCTCCTAAATACAGCACAAAGCCCTAGCTGGTTTGGCTCAGTGAATAGAGTGTCGGTCTGTGGACTGAAGGGTCCTGGGTTCGATTCTGGTCAAGGGCACATGCCCAAGTTCTGGGCTCAATCTCCAGTAGGAGGCATGCAGAAGGCAGACTATCAATGATTCTCTCTCATTAATGTTTCTATCTCTCTCTCCCTCTCTGAAATCAATAAAAATACATTTAAAAAAGTAAAAATAGAACAAAGATGCCAGGAGGGGTGACTCAGTTGTTTGAGTATCATCTGGCACACCAAAAAGGTTTCGGGTTTTATTCTGGTCGGGGCACATAGCTAGGTTGTGGGTTTGATCCTCAATTGGGGCATGTATGGGAGGCAACACATTGATTTTTTTTCTCTCTCTAAAATCAATGGAAAATATCATTGGGTGAGGATTGGAAAAAAAAAAAAGACAAAGACTAAGAAAAATGTTTCTTTTTCTGTCAGATTGAGACTGGACACAATTGCTTTTGATCTATAAATATCTACATTAGCTGTTTCTATTATAGCTTCCTTTTTGAAAAGATGGTAATATTTCAGTTAATTGAGGTATGTAGGCATATTGAGGATTTCGATTTAGAATTAGTGGCTGCTAATTCTGAACTTAACCACTATACTTAATTAAACAAGTACTGTTATGAACATCTGTCATTCCAGAAACTACTTTAAACATGTTGTGCACTTAACCTTTAAATTCTTATACGTTCTATTTAGTATTTTAATTCCCACAGCAATTAGTGGTAGTCAGCAAATATTTCTGTTCTACTGATGGAGAAAAAGAGAAAAGAAGTGGCTTAGAGTGACAGAGAAATTAATAAATGTGATTTGATACTTTTATAAATTATTTCTAGCCAACACAGTATACCTTCTGTTGGACAGTCTAAACGTATGCACCTAGAAAAAGGTCCAAAGCAGAAATTTCCTTAGGTAAACACATCAAGAGTCAGAAGGAATAATCCAGAGTTTGGAGAAAGCACAAACCCTCCCCGGTCCCTTACCTTTAGTCTCACAGATCATCACATTGCTGAACTCGCTCTCGCCTCCTTCGTTGAAGCACTGCATCTTAATATCATAGGAGGTTTCTGGCTGCAGATGCCCAATCGTGTGCCACTGCTTTGAGCCTAGAAAGAAAGATACGAGATAAGCTTTACATGTCATACAACCTCAAGGATACTGTCAGCATAATTACTTAATAATTTCAAAATGAGGAGGGAGCAGCATCCACTCCCACATAGTTAGTCTGTACAATAAGAATGTACATGATGTCAGTATTTTGGTAATATACCACAGATAATGTATGCCTGTGTGCTGCTGGTTAGTACTTCATTTCATTATAAATAATTACTGGCGGGTCTTTGTAAAATACATGTTGATTTCACACACGGGTGGAAAGCACCCTCAGCCCTTTGAACTTCCTGTTCAGCACAGCAAGTCTATCCACTCGCAGGCGGCCCCCCGACCCTACCCCCGACCAGGCAGGGAGCAACACTCCACGTGAGATCAGCAAGTGGTGCCTTGCCCAGAACAAGTGACCATTTACAAGACTGGCTTAGCAAAGCTCCCAATTCCATTGCAAGGAGCTCAACAGCAACTGAAATACAAACAAATGCTGAGTAAAAGGTTGAGAAGAATCGAAAAGCAAACCCACCACGGGAGACCCTTGGCTGCTACTCCACCGTTTCTCTTCTTTCGGGTCAGGGTCTCCAAACCACATAAGTGTCTCTAATAGAATGATTCTGTTATCCGTGGCACGCAGCCAACACTTCCTTAGAAACACTCCTCAACTGAACATTCCAGTGTAAATCACCCTCCATTTTTACTTCCATGGACCGGTGGCGAACTAATAAACAGGACACTTCTACCAAAGTTAATTAACTCTTGAAGGGCCTTTAATCCCTCTTCAAACTGTTTCCACTGTTTCTGAGGAACTCGGCTATGCCACCAACTGATTGAAGAATTAATTAATCCAAGGGGGAGACAAAGACCCAACCACCCGTGCAGGTCAGCGAGATTTGGCTGACAGACCGACAGCGCCAGTTCCTTTCTAACTCAACACAGACAGAAATATTTCCATCTGAAAGCTCGACCCCTTCCCCGGGACACCAATACAAAACCCCTCGTTTATAAAGACCCCCCTTTTATAAGGTGAAGAACCTGTTTGTTCGGGGATCAAGGGGCTCTGAAGGGCTCAATAAGTGAGGAAATCTATGGCCTGTTTATAAATGTAAAGAGAACCTTAAAAGAAACCTCCTTCAAAATCTGGCTGAGATTAGATCAGACTTATTTCTAAATTCCAAAATCTTTCTCTTTTTAAAATCCTCGCCCAAGGATATGTTTTAATGATTTTAGGGAGAGGGGAAAGGAGAGGGAGAAAGAAAAATGTGAGATCATAGTTGCTTCCCATACACTCCTCCCCCCCTCCCCCCAATCTTAGATCGAACCCAAAACCCAGGCAAGGGCCCTGACCAGGATTCAAACCCACAACCTTTCAGTGAATGGGAAGATGCTCCAATTAAACCAGCCAGGGCAAAATTCCAACATCTTCCTAAAAGATGTCTATTATTTTTCTCTATGCTTAGGCCTTTCCTAGCCCAGCCCTGCACTCCCCTAACTATCCACATTCTCATGACTATTTACTACACTAGATCTGAAGTTTTCCTTTCACAGCAGTAGCGAAATGGAATTAAATTAAGTTTCTGATATGTTAGTAATAAGAGAAAAACCATTAAAATACTGATTCATGTTCCATTGTTATGGTAATTTTCCAATGGCTGAAATTACAGGAAACATCAGCAGAGAGAATGAGTTTGTGTTTTTTTTTTAAATACATTTTATTGATTTTTTCCAGGCAGGAAGGGAGAGGGATAGAAAGTCAGAAACATCAATGAGAGAGAGACATCGATCAGCCCCCTCCTGCACGCCCCTACTGGAGATGTGCCCGCAAGCAAGGTACGTGCCCTTGACCAGAATCGAACCTGGGACCTTTCGGTCCGCAGGCTGACACTCTATCCACTGAGCCAAACTGGTCTCGGCGAGAATGAGTTTTTACTGATCCCCGATGAGTAAGACAACCAAGTGCATTATTAGGTTTAAAGTCAACATGTAATTTTTTTTTTCCCTGAAAAGAGATTTTACAAAAGGTGAGAAACCAAAAGTACAGACTTAAAGATCAAATGACCAATTATTCTGATTTACTTGAAATGCAATTTAACCTGGTAAGATAAAAATAGCCAGCAAAAAAAAGCAGTGGTAAGCTAGAAACATTTACTGCTGATCTAAACGTGGAACTTAATACAGAAATAGGATCACTTAATATAACTGTCCTCTTACTGTATTCTGTAACAATGTGAGTTCCCATTTTTTCCCCAAAGCCTGAGTGATCTGAGTCGATATGCACACGTAACCTGAAACTTCCCTTTCACGACAGCGTGATGCCCGGCGGGTGCACACTTGTGCTCCTCAGCTTGGCAGAGCAGGCCCCTAGTTAACGGCCACAAAAGGAATTTCAAATGCATAAACTTGAAAATAAGAAATAAGCAAATTACACAGCACAGTGCAGCCCACTTAAACATCTAGCTGCTTCGTCTACCACGTTTATAAACACACTCTCTGTGAACCGTGAGGCAAAACGCGCACGCACAGCTCTACCACTGGATACGAAAGCTCCTTTACAGCGATTTCCCACTTCCACACTCACTGTTCACATCACACAAACTGGTAAGAGTTCAAAGATGCAATGACAGAGTCTAGTTTAAAACTGTTTTCCAGGGGATATTTCTGGAGAGGAGAACTAGGAAGGGTGGGGGAGACATGGGAAAAAGGGGGAAGAGAGGGAGAGAAGAGAGACAGAGGCAGAGAGACAGGGAGGGATATTCATTTTATTTACATTTGCCTTGTTTAAAACTGTTTTATAACAAATGTTTAACCTCTGTCAAAAGCTTTTAAAAATAAATATCTGACAGTCCCACTCTCCTAACCCAGCTAAACTAAAATGAGTACCTAGCTAGGACTAACATGTAGAACAGGCATTAATAATTCTTTCCATTTCTTTTTCTTAAATAGTCTTTTAATGCAGGGAAATATGTGAAAGGAAAAGTATCCATAACTGTGTGGCTCACTATGTCCACACAAGGTCAAGAGAGAACATGACTGGCATGCAAAGGTGTTCCTCTTGCTTTTCCCAGTCATTTCTCCCTCACGGCTGCTACTATCTGGACCTCACAGAACTGTTTCGCTACCAACAATTATCTTTCTACATCTCCCAATTCTTTATGCTTAAAGCAAATTTTAAGTATGGATTTCCTTTCTACTTTTCCAGATTAAGAAAAAAGAAACAATTTTATTCCACAAAGATTTACTGAGCACCTGCTATGTGCCAGGTATTACAACTCAGATGATAAATTTTTCATTATATTATAAAAGTAATTCCATTGGACAAACATTAAGAGAAATGTTACACTATTGAAAGAAATGAGATTTCATAGCATATTTAAAGTATTTTATGGTAAGACTACATATAACAAAAACTATTCGCAGTATTAGATGTCAAGAAGTCATTTGAAAATAAGCTTGGCGTAGGGCAATTTTCTGACACGGTCCATTAGGACATTAATATTTCAAAGAGTCGGAATCTTGGAGTGAAAAAAAGTCCTGAAAGAAGTCTTCCTTCCAAAGCACAAATCCCATCCAGGGTATTACTGAGAGCACCTTTGTTAGAAATGCTATGACAGTGCTGACAGCACCTAGGCTAGGAATTCCATGTTAGAGAATGCCTCCTTTATGCTACTTCCTTCTAACTGCCCCTCCCCCAAATGACTGCGCTCCTCTTCCCCACCGTGGTCTTACTATCTGAAGACTACAATCACGTTCCTTGTTAGTCATCTTTTTTCTGCTGTTAGCTGTGAGACAATTTTTAAAAATATATATATTTTATTGACTTTTCACAGAGAGGAAGGGAGAGGGATAGAAAGTCAGAAACATCGATGAGAGAGACATCGATCAGTTGCCTCCTGCACACCCCACAATGGAGATGTGCCCGCAAGCAAGGTACATGCCCCTGACCGGAATCGAACCCGGGACCTTTCAGTCCGCAGGCCGATGCTCTATCCACTGAGCCAAACCGGTCTCAGCGCTGTAAAACAATTCTGTGATCATCCTAGACATTCCACTGTTCTTCCTGGACTGCATTCATTCATTCATTCAACAAGTAAATGCTAAACATTTCACCACTGTATGGATTGGGGACACCACATTGGAAAAAGGTCCCTTCCCCACAGGAGGGTAACATTTAGCGAGGGGACAAACTTTAAGCAAATAATTTCACATATGTGCACACACACATACATCAATGATACATTTCTATGAAATCTACATAAAGGCTGTGATTAGAAATTAAGAGGGAGGAGTTTATCTAAGGAAGAAATATTTCAGCTCACAGCAGAGAAGGGCACCTAGATCAGTGGTTCTCAACCTGTAGGTCGTGACCCCTTTGGGGGTTGAAAGACCCTTTCACAGGGGTCACCTAAGACCATCGGAAAATGCAGATATTTATATCACGATGCATAACAGTAGCAAAATTTCATGGTTGGGGGTCACCACCACATGAGGAGCTGTATGCAAGGGTCGAGGCCTTAGGAAGGTTGAGAACCACTGACCTAGATAAAGCCTTTGGGAGGGGAGCACAACAGGAAGCAGGCCCTGGGATGTGCCAAGGTCCTGAGGTGAGGAAGGTCTTGCTGCACACAAGGAAACTGAGGAAGGCCCGGGTGGGACAAAGGACACAGTGAGACAGGAAGAGGTGCCGAGACATGGCTGCATGTACAGGCAGGGGCCAGCTGATCCTGTGGTGCCTTTAGAGCAGATGCAAAGTTCTGAGTTATATTATAAATATATTTTATTACTTTCAGAGAGGAAGGGAGAAGGAGAGACAGAAACATCAATGATGAGAAAGAATCACTGATTGGCTGCCTCCTGCATGCCTCCTACTGGGGACCGAACCTACAACCTGGGCATGTGCCCTTGGCCAGAAATGAACCCAGGACCTTTCAGTCCGCAGGCAGATGCTCTATCCACTGAGCAAACCAGCTAGGGCACCTTCACCATGTTGGCTGTTTGTTTTTCTCTATGCATATTCTAATTTTTCAGCATCTCTAAAAATGGATAACATGCTCAAGATGTGGTCTTTCTAGTGCAAACTTCAATGGAACTGCTGACTGAGACATTATTTTTTAAAAATATAGCTAGACGGTGCAGTTTTTTTAATCACAGGTTACCATTCATTTAAACAAAACAGGAAACAAAAATTATTTTCAGATGAACTACTGACAAATCAGACCTCCCCCATACTTTTGTAAATGACAATTTTTACAACCAAAAGGTAAACTACTATATATATATTAAGTTAAAAAATTACCTTTCTCTGGGAAAAATTCAAAGTAATAGCACATATACCACTTCAATCGTTTACACTATCTTAACCTGGGATTATGTTGTTCAGAATATTCCTTCCCAGACTCCTTTCCTGGGACCCCCGCTTGCCAATGATCTTACCTTCTACGATGTCCCTCTTATAATCGCTGTCATTATCACTGTCTGTTGGCCGGTAATAGATGTAAAATCCTTGAATGGGAGTGTTATTGTTAATCGATGGGATGTACTAAAAAACAGAAGCAGAAAACTTGTCAAAAACAAAAATAAATTCAACTTCCAAATCCATTAACATTTATTTATCTGCATGGCAACATTTCTCTCGATTCATTTCGCAAACATTCTTGATGGCCATTTTAAATTTAATTCAAAGATTAACAAAGGGATTAAGAGCATTTAGCTTACTGCAGGGCTAATCAAAGTTAAAGCAATATATTTCTCAAAGTTCAAAGACATAAAAGTGCATTTGGTGCAAAGTGAATAAATCATGAAATGGCCCAATTAAGTTAACACCTTAACCACCTCATGCACGCCCCCTACTGGGGATGTGCCCACAACCAAGATACATGCTCCTGACCAGAATCAAACCCAGGACCTTTCAGTCCGCAGGCCGACGCTCTATCCGCTGAGCCAAACCGGTTTTGGCTGGTAATAATAATTTTATTTTTAACCTTACCACATTTATAACATGTGCTTTTAGACAAATATCTGTGCCCTTCAACTTCCTCACTTAAAAGTTCAAAAATCTGCCCAGCTGGCATGGCTCAGTGGTTGAGCATTGACCTATGAACGGTTGGATTCCTGGTCAGAGCACAGGAACTGGAATGTGCCATATCCTGAGGCAAGAAAGGTCCTGGGTTGTGGGCTCAGTCCCCAGTAGGGGGCATGCAGGAGGCAGCCAATCAATGATTCTCCCTCATCATTGATGTTTCTATCTCTCACTCCCTTCCTCCCTGAAATCAATAAAAACTATTTTATTTTATATTTTTTTCAAAATATATTTTATTGATTTTTTACAGAGAGGAAGGGAGAGGGACAGAGAGAAACATCGAAGAGACATCGATCAGCTGCCTCTTGCACGCCCCCTACTGGGGATTCACCCACAACAAGGTACATGCCCTTGACTGGAATTGAACCTGGTACCTTTCAGTCCACAGACAGACGCTCTATCCACTGAGCCAAACCGGTTTCGGCAGAACATTTTTTTAAGAAGCTCAAAAATTGGCTGTTCATTATATCATGTCATGAGGACATTGAACTATTAACATGGCCAAACCAGACAACCTTCTCATGAGAGAAGACGTGTTACTTACCGTCCACTTTAGCATGATCTGCGTATCACTGACGGCCTCTGTGTGCACAATGTGAGGCCCCGCTACTGGGCGGTTAGAATAACGATTGGGGAACCCAGCCACCTGGTAAGGACGAGACGCTGAACTCCGAAAACTCTCACCATGATGGTTGATAGCAATGACCCTAAATTTGTATGTTGAACCTTTTGAGGAGAGAAAAAAAACAACAAAAAAAACCCAGAATTTTTAAAAAGCTGTAATACGACAACTGAAAGTACAATAACTCAAACTATGACAACTGTGTTATAACAATAATACACCCTGAAGCCTGTGTGGTAAGCGGATTTCTACCCACGTGCCAGTTTCTAGCAACCGTTGGAAGCTGCTCAGTGCAGTGCGTTCACAATCCCGAGATGTAAACACCCCGAGAGAGGGATGATCTGTCACCGAAGCGGGAGGACAGAGAACAGGGAGGAGCCCCTGTGCTCCTTGCACCATCCCGTCCCAAAGTCACGCCCCTCGAATACAGTATCAGTGGGGGTGTCTGTGCTCCGGACCCGGCTCTTTCCCCTGGGGGAGAACAGCTGGAGATTTAGTACGGTGAGCACATTTATGAGGAGGCGCTGTGGGGGGGATGTACTCTGATTCCACCTGTAACCAGGGGAAAGAGGGAGCAGATTCAGACTACAACCGAAGATACTTATTTGTATTAGATTTAAGAACCTAAAAAACAACAACACTTAGGGTGCGAGTTTCTGAAAATCTGGAATCTAAAGCATCAATTAGACCCCTAAACAAGGTTCCTAATACAGTGGTACCTCGAGATACGAGTTTAATTCGTTCCGTAACCTTGAGGCGAGGGAAACTATGAGACGCTCGAGTCGCGGTAAACTGGTGGGTCGTGTGCAGCCGGCCGATCTGCGCGATTACTCCTATCTCAAATGTTGCTCGTATTTCAAAGCAAAAATCGCTCGCTCAATGGCTCGTATCTCAAAAATCTCGTATGTTAGGGCACTCGTATCTCGAGGTACCACTGTAGTTTAAAAGTACCCAGTGGGCTGCCACAGACTGTTTTCCGTCTGAAAGAGGTCACGTAGCTTCATACGCATTTAAAACTGCCACCTTCTCAGGGGGCTTCCAGTCAAATGGCGGAGTAGATAAGTGTGATACTGTGTCCTCCCATGATCACATCGAAATTACAGAAAAACAATCCCTGAGAGCTGACTAAAGTCTAGCTGAACACACCTAAGGATGTACGGAAGCCACACTGAGACAGGCAGGAGGGGCAGACACAGAATGGGCCGGTTCCACACTCACGTGTGGCAGTTAGAAGTCAGGAAGGCTGTCTCAGCTGCTGAGGTCCCCCTGAAGAGGGAGGGGTCCCCTCTCAGCCCCCAGCCCAGGTTTAAATGCAGGGAGAGAGGTCCCCAGAAGTCCTGGCTGTAGAAACCAGCAGGAACGGTGGCTGACTGACACAAAGGGATGCTGTAGTCCCGGGAGTTTCTCTTAAAGGACCAGTGCACAGACTTACTCGGACACACTCACTCCTAGCTCCAGCATGGAAAGAACCAGGGACATATGAGGAGGAGGGGCAGAAGGGGAGAGGAGCGACTTTCTTTCAAACAGAAGTGCTGTCAGAAGCCACTTTCCTTCTCTGAGCCCTCCCCTTGCAGACGCAGGCACCAGATCTGAGTCTCCATCAACCTGGCTACCATGGTGATGCCGCAAGACCCCACCCAGCCAACTTTTAGGCCCTCCCAAGCGCTTCCAGTGACTTTTCCATCCAAAGGCCTATCTTGGCTCATGCTGCGAACTTTCCTAAAATCTCCCAAAGGTCCACAAACCCCAAAGAGCATCTGGCCTTGGTGTGCCCTGTACCTCTTGCTCAGTGGCCCCAGGCCTGGCACTGGAGGCAGTTGAACTCAGTACACAGCCTGGCCTCTCCTGGCATCTCTTAGCCCATCACCTTGTAGCTCACGCCAGGTGGCTCCAGGCGGGGCACAGGCGGTGGTTGACCTTGGCCTGCACCTCTCAGGAAGCCTCAGACCCCGCGCACCTGATGGCCAGCCTCAGACCACCCTGGAGCACCACGCCACCACTTTTATGGGCGACAACTCAGAGGGCACACTCCTTGGAGCCCCCCCGAAGTCAGCTCTGCTCCCCGGGGACAGGCCTCTGCACAGCAGCTCTTGCACTGCAGTCATGGCCTCTGCTTTATATTTCCTTTATTTTCACATCTTTATGCAATAAGCTTGCATTGCTTTAATTAAAACTATACGGCTAATGAAACTATGCCCCTGTACTCAGCACTGATGGTGTAAGAAGGAAATGCTTGAATATGAATACCTGGCTCTAAACTCCGAACTTCCACAGAGAGTCTGGAAGGAGGGATATCTTCGGCTGCCACCAGCCAGTCGCTGCTCCTCATCCGCTTATATTCGACCTTGAAGGCAGTGATTGGAGAACCGCCGTTGGCCCGGGGAATCCAAGTGACGTAGACGGACGTCTCTGACGCGGTGGAGATGGTGGGCCGATCCGGGGCCTCTGGAACTGAAACGGAAACGTTCACTCCGGCAAACCGCAGTGTCAGAGGCAAGAATAACTCAAACCACCGAAAAGGGATAACCGCCAAATATTTAATTAAAGGTTCTTCAGACTTTGCCAGAGGTAATAATATATCTTCCTGTTAAAAGGCAATGAACTAGCCCAATACAGGAAATAAGAGGAAGGAAAGTCAAATTAACCTCCTAACTTGACAACTGTCTCTGAAAAACGGAACGTTAGTATAATAATTGTGACCAGGCTAACTTGGGTTCATGGCTAAAACAGTGTAGGAGTCATTTTATTATGGGGTGCTTTAAGTCTGATTGTGCTTATAATTTATAGGAAAATTATTTGTTAGTGAATTTAGATGGTTTCTTTATCCATCCAATCTACAGAAAACACATCCAGCAAACAATCTAGAGATTGTTAAAGTAGGTCAACACCTACTATCCTATCTTAACATGCCTCAAGGCTATAGGACTGCTACTCCAAACATGGACTGCTAGGTGTGAATATAGATAAATTTTTACTAATAAAATCAATACCGATAATAACGGAAAGAGAGAACCTGCTCAGGATGAAAGCAGGAAGACAGGCTATGTCATCAAAGCAAATTCTGTGAGAAAACCCATGGTCCACACGACCATCCACATGAACATGGAGAGGACAGGGGTGAGAGAGTTAACGTCCAGCAGTTTTCAGTTCCAATGGCAAGGGCAGGGGATGACCTAACCCCCAGGTGAGCCGCTCTAGATCCTGTGGCAGATTCTCTGGAAACCTCAGCCACTGAAACCGTGTCCCTAACGCTTCCTGCTGACCAAGCCATTGTGTAAACTAACTGGCTCCCACTTCACTTCCACGAGGACAGAACGCTGCTACCAACAGCCTGCTTGGTGTGACAGCTACATCACAGATCAGCACACACTGCACTCAACTGTGCGTTCTGTAAAGTGAGCGAGTTCTCTTAGGCCTGCTCCGTTTCTGAGCGGAACAGGGAGGAGCCACCTCCGCCTTGGTGACATTGCTCAGGTGAGGTCACCAAGGGAGTCCTGCCTCCGTCCAGTGCCACACCCACCGCTCAGCAACAGCCTCTGTCTCAACAGCCCCTCAACCCAGATACAAGTACAGTACATGAGAACAAAACCCTGTAGCATGCGGTACTTGTATGGAGATAAGTGTGGCATTTTATACAACAGATTCATTCGCGGATAAAAAGGAATCTACTCAAAGCAGGCAACTTTGAGTGATACTTACTGTATTCCTTTCAAGTTAGAAAGCAATGGAAACAGAACGAACAGAACTGTTAGTAAATCTTTTTAAATACTGTATAACCAAACAACTTCCTTCTGTGAATTCATCCGGCGTTAAAACTTATCAAAGAGTCTTAATTATGGTATACTTAATGGCAGATATAGTTATTAAAAGTTCATCAAAGAACACCACAGTTTGAATAGAAAAAAGAAAGTTATTAAGGAAAAATATCTCCACAGAGAAGAAAATCTTCGATATCTTAAAGAAACAGCATGCGACAGTTAAAAGATAAAGGAAAGAACGCTGCACTGGGAACTAAAAACCCTGAATTTGAAGAGCAATTCTGGTTTCTGGATGATCTCAGGCAAGCTGCATCACTGACTGCGTCTCAGTTTCCTATTTTGTACAACAGATATGCTACCTTCTTCATCAGGTTCCTGTGATGATTAAATAAATTACCTAAAAAACCCTAAGACTGACAATGAACCTGAGTGTGACTTGTAATCATTCAATTCAAAAAAAACATCTAAATCTTACTATAGGTCCCACCCTATATTTTGATAAGTCATCAAAAATAAATAAGACTTTTAGAGTTCAAAATATAAATTTGGTTTCCCTGCCAGAGAGGAGATGGAAAAATCCTTTTGGTGAGTTATAAGAATTACAAAATTTAATTATAAAATGTTAGTCCCAGATGTTCTCAATCTCTGAGTATATTACCTTCAACATCAATCATGACCCTGGGTTCCAAGATTTGGATGCTCCAGGGAATTTAAGAAAATGGCTGAAATAGGACCTCGAAGAGTATACGTTGGATATAACCTGAATAACAAACAGGTGCCCTGTCCCATTCCGCTCCGCCATAATCTGAAACAGGTCACATTTATGGGCGAACAGAGTGAGCAGGAAGCTTCACCCCCTTACCTCCGCTGTGCCGGGAGGGGTCTGTGAGCACCACGCCGAAGTGCTCCACAGCCTCGGAAAGCACAGGGCGCTTCGGAACGCCCGCGGGAGGGGAGGGGGCCTGCGCGGTTTTCGATGAGGTTGCTTTCTCTGGAAAGGTTAGGAAACATGCTGTGACATGAGCTTCTGTACATGTGCAAAGTAAGGAAAGAAGCCATGACATTCAACTGGCGCACAGAAGCCAACGTGTGGACTTACCTGTCACAGGGTCTAAATTTAAGCTCTGCATTGTAAATACTGAGCTCTCAGAGGCCCTGACTTTTAAAATTACCTTGTATTTTCTAGTACCTTAAAAAGAAAGCTAAAACGAGTCTTTCTTCACCAGCTAACTTTAATTTACACACAGAAAAACAACAACATAAAAACATCAGATGACTAGGGTAAAGGTTTTCAAACTGTCCATTTTTCTTTTTACTGTACGTATTTCTTTACTCTAAACCATAAAATGTTTTCATTTTCATTATTAAAGAGCTTCTATTAAGTTTCTTCACAGAGTAACTGTTGTACTAAGTTTTACAATTTCAAGAGGCAAAGGTGAAATTGGGTTATTATTTGAAAACTGAAATGCATGCTTATTATTCAATATTTATAGGTCAGACTCTGTAAACAACTGAGGACTAAGTATAAAAACTAACTCAAAATACATTTCAAGTAAGAAATACTCATTATTTTGCTGGCCATCTCAGTAGTTAGATGAAAAGGTCTTTTTCAAAAGGCAATTGATAATTTCTTCTCAGTCACCATGCCTCCTTTCATTATTGTGTCCTCATAAACACTGCCCCACCCAAACCCCATCTCCGCTCCCTGAAGTCTTCTTCACGATCATCTATGGCTGAGCTATGCCGGCATCTTTCCCATCAAGTCTCCCTCATAAGCTGGCATTTTCTCTGTCAGTCTTTCCTAACACCAACTCTGGTCTCTGCCTACACCCTTGCCTTCCTCCTGACCCTACAACCAGAACTGTCCGTTGAAACAGACATCACAACTCTGCTTAGATCCTTACAATGCTCCCAACTCCCTCAAAGTCAATGCTGTGTGATGTGGCCACTCAGTCACCTCCCTGAGTGTTCTCCTCACCTACTCTGTTCCCATCAGAGGCTCCCTGAATGTTCCAAGATACGCCAAGCACACCCACCCCAGGGCCTTTGCACTTGCTATTCTCACTGCTGGGATGTTCTTTCCCCAGTCACATGGCCTTCCACTTCACCTCCTTAACATTTTGCTCTGCTGTTGACTGTTCACTGAAGACTTCTCTGGCCACCTCCCTCAACTGTGACAACTGCTACTCCATACACTTCCCACATCCATCCGCTAATTTAATTTTCTTGCTAACGGTCACACTTCTAATGTACTTGTAACTTAGGTAGAAATCTCTCCCAGCTAGAATGTAAGCCCCATGAGAACAGGAGTTTTGTCTATTTTGTTTATTGCTGGGCACACAGAAGCAGGCATATTAGCTTAGAGTTGGTTTTTATGCTTCTGTCTCACCTTTCTTAGCAATGTGGGAGCTAGAAACAGGATGGATGTTGTCTCAATCACCTCTGTTCTCCCTGCCTCGCCTACCCTACCGCCTTACCTATCATAAGCTCTCAAAAATATCTACGTAACCCTGGGTGGAATGGAATAATACAACCATCCGCTGTGGCCGAAAACAGGAATCATAGTCGGCGTATTTAATGAATTTACACATAATTTAGACTCCCCACGAGCCAAAAGGATGCTTCCTAATAAAGCGACACACGACAGCCAGCCACCCCTCCTCTGGCAGAGGTGCTCACCTTTGCTGGTTCGGAAGGTCAGCATGGCAGGCTGTCCTTCGCCCGCTGCGCTCCGTGCTACCATCAAAACCTCATAGAGGCTCGACGGCTCCAGTTCCGTTAAGTGGAGCTCATTTTCACTGCCGGGGACGCGCACCGTGTGCCAGCTGCCCACCACGCCAACGCCATCGTCCAGCTACTCAAGAGGAAACGGCCATTAGAAAGAGGAGATAAAGGGCAGAAAAAGCTTCCATTCAAATGTGATTAAAAACTACAGTGGTACCTTGAGATACGAGTTTAATTCGTTCCGTAACCTTGAGGCGTGGGAAACTATGAGACACTCAAGTTGCGGTAAACTGGTGGGTCGTGTGCAGCCGGCCGATCCGCGTGATTACGTGAATCTCAACTGTTGCTCGTATTTCAAAGCAAAAATCGCTTGCTCACTCGACAGCTCGTATCTCAAAAATCTCGTATGTTAGGGCACTCGTATCTCGAGGTACCACTGTACAAGTTAGTCAAGTTCAGGTGAATTTTGGGAAGCGGTGTCCCATGTTAAATAAAAGACACAATCTTTCTTCATATTCAGAAATATAAGGACTCTAAGGAGGCCTGCGGCAAGAAGCCAGGAACTCTAACTGTACAGACTCCTGGCTCTGCCACCTTCCACCAAGGATGGCCTCCAGCAAGTGACTTATCTCCCCAAGTCCGTCCCTTTTACTTGTAAGGGAAATAAAACTCGTTTCTTACTGGGCTAATGGAGAATAAAATCAGTAGCTAATAATGTGTATTAATGATAACCTACACTATATATAATAAATGTGATAAATTAGAATATGTATGCTTGTGTGTGTGTATGTGTGTGTGTGTGTATATATATATATATATATATATATATATATATTATATAATTACATGAGTTATATATTTCTAGCATTCTTGCCACTGATCAATATGTGCTTAATGAAATAAACTTAAGGGATACAATCCATTAAGTCTTCATTAGTGAAAAAAAGAGACAAACTCATGGGAGTTTCCATGTGGCTCAGAATACCAGTGAAACTTTCTGCCTCTAGAATCATCCGGTTAGAAAAGTAAAGAAACATTCAAATCTCATAATGTTAATTTTTTCCAGATATTAAACATATTGCTATTAAAAGATGAATACCAAATATCTTGAACAAAGAAAATGATTTTTGAATATGAGTGCCTCTCTTTTCATTCATTCATCTGCTGGTCTCATTAAGCAGGGAGACTTTTTAATTTTGCTTTAATATAAGCCTCTGGAGGGAAAAACATCTAGAAAATCAACAGTTTACTGTGACAAATAACCAACAACACGAGATTCCAATACAACGAAGAAGACAACCTGAGATGCAAATTCTCATCAGAGATGATGCCGGAGGATTTTGTTCAAAAAGTTGTTTTCAGTAAGACAATGCTTTATTTGCTAAATAAACTGTATATTACTATGTTAGAGAAGGAGGAATGACTTTTTAAAAAGGGGTTGATAGCACGTTATCCCCAAGAGGTTAAAATGTTTGATAGCCCTAACTGGTTGGGCTCAGTGGATAGAGTGTCGGCCTGGGGACTGAAGGGTCCCAGGTTCAATTCCAGTCAAGGGCATGTACCTTGGTTGTGGGCACATCCCCAGTAGGAGGTGTGCAGGAAGCAGCTGAATCGATGTTTCTCTCTCATCGATGTTTCTGACTCTCTATCTCTTTCCCTTCCTCGCTGTAAAAAAATCAATAAAATATTTTTTTAAATGTTTGATAAAAAATGCTGAGAAGTCTCGGGGTCCTGAGAATACCAATTTTGGGGAAAACTGCTTATACTTCATTCTCACTCCTTTTATAAGCTGGTAAAGGCAGCTGGGTGGTGTCTCCCAACTCACCCTCCTAAATCAGCTTTCCTACTGCTCCCCCAAAATAAAGGTCACCAGCATATGCTATCCACACAGCGTGGGGGCGACGAGACCTGGGGAGACAGTACCTTTCGATACTTCACAAAGTAGGCATTGATGGGCAGCCCGCCGTCCTTCCCCGCCCTCCACAGCAGGTTGTAGGTGTCGGCAGTGGGGGTCTGCGGGGGGCTCAGGATGATGGGGGCCTCGGGCACGGAGGCGCCACTCGCACTTTTCTCGGCCGGTGACTCCACGGCGCTGGGATGTT
>PVJN01010860.1:0-54933 GCA_004026805.1 Lasiurus borealis
TCCTGGCTCATAGGTCAACGATTAACCACTGAACCACGCCCGCCAGGCTTACTTGCCTGTATTATAAAAATGCCCATAAGTGCCAGAGTGGATTCTCCTGATCAGGAAGAGCCATATATAGAGAAGTGCTAGTATTTTGGAGTCCCAAAACCCTAGTGATTCTTTTGAGCTACAAGTTCTTGTGACTGATGATTTTACAGTATATATAAAGAACTCATCTAACTAAAAAAGAAGCATAAAAACCAATAGTATTTTAAGAATGGCAAAAGATTTTAGCAGGCAATTTTCAAAATAAAATATACCAATCCGCAATATGCATATGAAAAGGTGCTCATCTGGGAATTAAATTAAAACCACAGTGAAATATATCACTTCATACCGACTAGAGTGGCTAACATTATAAAAACTGAGTACCAATTGTTGGTGATGCTGTGGAACAGCTGGAACTTGTACATTTCCGGTGGGTATATAAAATGGTACAACCAAGTTGGAAAATTGGCAATTTCATGCAAAGTGTAAAATAAATTGATCTTACGTTCTGTCAAGTTAATTTCTAGGTATTATTCAAAATAAAAGAAAATATGCATACATTAAAAATTTGAACTTGAGTGTCATAACAGAATTGTTCATAAGTGTCTTAAACTGGAAACAATTGAAATGTCCACCAGTTTGGACAAACAAATCATAGTAGATTCTTTTTAAAAAATATATATATTTTATTGATTTTTTTACAGAGAGGAAAGGAGAGGGATAGAGAGTTAGAATCATCAATGAGATCAGCTGCCTCCTGCACATACTGGAGATGTGTCCACAACCAAGGTACACGTCCTCCACCGGAATTGAAACTGGGACCCCTCAGTCCACAGGCCGACGCTCTGTCCACAGAGCCAAACCGTCTAGGGCCATGGTAGATTCTTACAAGGGAATATTATTCAACAGTAAAAATGGACAGAACAAAGTGCAAGACTAAAGATAAATCCCAACATGCTAAGAGGGAAGAGCTCATACCATATCATTTTCTTTATGTTATGAGTACATAACATGTGATTCCATTTATGTGCACTTCTAGAATGGGCAAAAAAACAACTAATGTATAGTGGCAGAATAGATCAATGATTGTATAGGGTGAGATTGACTGTAAAAGAGTAGATTTATTTTTTGTCCATTTAAAAATACCAGTGGTAAAACTTTAAGAATATAATTTTGTGATTAAAATTATGAACTTTGTTATCATAAAACATATCCTGAGTTTGAGTTCTAGCTCTTCCATTTACTAGCTTATGTGACTTTGGACAAATTATTTAACCTCTGTTTCTTCATCTGCAAAATGGGGGTGGTAATGTTAACAATCTCAGAGTTGTTATGAGAGTAAATTAAATTGCCCTCATTACTGTTTGATAGTAAGTGCTCAATGATGATGACTAATTTGGGCAGTATTAATATTTGTCAATGTTAATAATTATAATTTGTAACTCATGCCTATTTTAATCTTGGAATGGGTATTGCATTTTTATATTTTTTTAAAAAAGGAAGAATTATTGATTAGGTTCCTATGAATCTTTGATATTTATAGGCAAATAACTTATTGCTGTTTAGTCAGTCATAAACATGATGTATTTTCTTTAATAAGTGAAGATAACTGGTTCTTTTTTGGGAGTTCTGTACTACTTTTGACTAAAAGCATAACAGTTCTGATTTGTTCATAACCTGCTTTATTATTATTATTAACATTTTTTTCTTTAGGGGAACTGGCTGTATACTTCTCAAATGATGCCATTTTTGATATTTTAAATGGCTGAGGAGGATTTGAGAATCTTTTGTCCAAATAAGGTTTTCTTTGGTGCAGAGCTAATTGATCAAACGTGGGCCAAATAAGCTTTTTGATCTTCAGTTGCTGAGATGGATTACTCTAAAAACTCTTTTAACATTAATTTGAGTATTTAATGGATTTTTAGAAATAGCATAAATGCCATCATTTTAGGATCTAGCTCACTGGAGATTTGAAGATACTTTTCCAATATCTGTTTATATCTTAAAATCTTTATTTCTTTCTGTGCTTCAGCAGTTTTTAAGTCTGACAATAGGAAAAAAAAATGTGAAGAAATAAGATGGTCATCAGATGTCAAAGATTTAAAAGTTTTATGAGTGGACATTGGAAAGGAGTTTCCTATAATTATGTGACTTAGTGTTGCCTGAATGCAGTATACTTTTGAATTGCAACATGGTGAATGAGAATGTTGGCTTTTAGTTTTGTGTCTCATATGACTTATATTTCAGATATTTGAAAGTTGAGGATATGTTGAAATGGTTTAATTCCCATTCACATCAGGAATATCCTTTATTCAGTTATACAACAATAAAAAATGTCATTTAAAATTTTGTTATTTATATTTTTCTCAAATAATTTTTGTTCTTCTCTTAAAACTATTTTGAACCCTAGTAATTTTTTATTTTTCAACTTTTATTGCAGTGCCTGATCAACTTTCTAGCAGAAGAACGATCATGGAGGTGGTGCCAGCTGAGGTGAATAGCTTGCTTCCAGAGGAGATAATGGACACTGGTATAACTTTAGTGGATGATGATAGTATTGAGGCTGTTATTGTTTCATCCCCAATTCCCATGGAGACAGAACTGGAAGAAATTGTCAACATAAATTCTACTGGTGACTCTACAGCCACGCCCATTTCCACGGAACCAATCACAGTGTACAGTAACCACACTAACCAAGTTGCAGTGAATACCACAATTACTAAAGCAGATTCTAATACCACAGTGAAACCAGCTTTTCCAAGTGGCCTTCAAAAACTTGGTGCTCAGACTCCTGTGACTATATCTGCCAATCAGATTATTTTAAACAAAGTATCACAGACATCTGATCTTAAACTTGGCAATCAGACCCTTAAACCAGATGGACAGAAGTTAATTTTAACAACTTTGGGCAAGTCTGGTTCACCAATTGTTTTAGCACTACCCCATAGCCAACTACCCCAGACTCAGAAAGTTACAACTCAGGCCCAGTCAGGAGATGCTAAGTTACCACCGCAGCAAATTAAAGTAGTTACCATTGGAGGGAGGCCAGAGGTGAAACCTGTCATTGGTGTCTCAGCATTGACCCCAGGAAATCAACTGATTAATACTACAACTCAGCCCTCTGTGTTACAGACCCAACAGTTAAAAACAGTACAGGTAAAAAAGGGGGCTTATGAATTAAAATGCATGTTAAAAATTAAGTTGATTGGTAGTTGTGTTTGTAGGGTAATTAAATGCTTAGCTGTTACTGAATTCTTTTGAATGTTGTGTTTGGTAATTGTGTGTGTGTACTGCGTTTTTTTTCTGGTAAAGTTTGATATGTCTAATCATTTGGATATTTTTGCTAGAGAATTTAGAGCAAACTTAATTTGGTTAAATTCCAGATGAGTGTATTTATAGCTTTTTACTCATTTTTAAATGCATTTATTCTTAGTTTGTTACAAGGATGTTCTGCTAGTATAAAGATGCCACAATTGCTGATGGGCTGTCAAAAAATCATTCAGATATGATTTTTTCAGTTAACAGATGGTCAAAGTCTAGGAAAACTTGCTACTCTAAGAAACCCTTGGAGCCAGAAATAGTACATACTAGTCAGTGTGTGCCTTTCTTTGGTGTTTACTGTCCATTTTCATCACTCGTGTTTACATTTTAGAAAAGGTAGTACCATGTGATGGAAGGTAACACATAGGCTTTAGAATTGGACCAACTAGATTTGAGTCGCCTCTATGCCACCCTAGCATCTGTGGAACTTTGGATAACTTACTTATCATCTCTTGAGTTTTTTACTGTAGCTGGAAGATGGTTATTTGAGCATGATGAAAGTACTTGTAGTTCTTAAAACTTTGAGGATCCTATTATCAGTAGGAAAAGGATCTTAACAGAGAAGGTTAACAGCTCGTTTGTTAAACGGCTTCCCATTTTCATGCCTAAGTAGGCCTTTTTTTGGTCATCACTCCTCTTAGAAATGCAGTGATCCACTTAAGACTAGGGAACACAAATACATTCCCTGTTTGAAAGAATTGCCTTTTATAAAAAAAGAAGGCAGGAGTTAGAGAACTAAAGCAGGTGTGTAAAGAAATAGGAAGGTTTGGGGAACTATCTACTCTCAGCTGATATTAGAAAGAATGTTTGGTTATTATGTCATGGGCTTTTTATTTAAGAACTTTGTAAGATTTCTCAAACCTTGTAATTTGCCCATGTCCCTTCTAGCACTTTTGAATATTGTGTTCTTTTCTCTTTTTGTTCATTGTCATCTCACTTATCTCTGACTTCCTTTTACTTATTTTGATGAAGATCTATTGAATAAGTTATTACCATTTAGCATCTTGTCCTCAACTTTTTAAAAAATCAGTTTTGAAACTTTTTTTAAACTGGGGATGTGGCTCATAATCATTTCATAAGAAACTGATAATGTAAAGTAGAATGTCATTTTTTTCATTTACAAGAGCAATGTATACATACTGTTTTAATGACCAATTTACTTGTATCCACTAGTTTTTTACTATAATCACCTAAGTACTGACAATAAAAACTAAGACTGGGAACGAATTCTTACAACTTCTTTTCTTGTTGTTACTTTTATAAACCATGATTCTGTTTATTGAAAAGAACTTTGGTTTAAAAAAAAAAAAAAGAAACACACCACAATAACAAAAACAAAAGAAACCCTGTTTTAGGATATTACTCTACTTGTCCAGTTATTTTTAGACAACCCAAGTCCTTCTAACTCAAAAGTAATCTACAAAGCTCTGAAGTACAGAAAAAACAAGTAAGCTACACATCTGTATGTTTCCTTCGTAGGCACCAGAATATTTGGTTTATTATTACACGGTGTATATGATTCTTTGGTTTTTTTCCTAGACAGTCCTCAGCGTTGTCTTAAGTTTAATGAGTACTGAAACTGTTAGGGTATGGACAGCAGGTAAGGGTGGAAGAAGGAGACCCATCTTGAAAAATGAAGGAAAGAGGTGACAGTTGAGGCCAGAGGCAGTAACAAAGAGGTATAGTCACGCTTAATTACAGATATATAAACACTTTCCCATGTTTCTTATGCATAGTATAATAAGAGAAATAAATAACTAGCAGTATGGAACAGATTTACTCCAAACTAGTTCCTATACTTATACAACACAGTGCCAAAAATTACCTGCATATATTATTTGATCAGATATTTGGCTATTTTATTTGTAAATTTCCTTTTTGATTCATTTTAGTCTTAATCTGCTGATTGGATACATTTCATATAAATGATCCTTTATGTGTTTTTTTTTTTGTTTTTTACTTAAGTAATTTTGTTCTAGGGTAGTTTATAGAATTCATAATGTAAAAATTATGGTTCCTTAACTGAACTGGAAATCATTATTTTTCAGCAAAGCTCCATTAAAAAACGTAACTAGAGGGCAAGTTGAAATAGTTCATTTGCTAAATTATTGTGCTTTTGATTATGTTGTTTAGTTTGTTTTTTTCATTGGTAAGTATTTATATAGTCAGATGATTGTGAAAAATCAGTTAAAAATAGGTAAATACTTTAAGTTCCTAATCTTTATAGATAAGATTATTTATTTTGAGACATGGATTTTAAAGTATCCATACTTCTACCTCTTGAGATTATTGATACTAAGTCAATAGATGACATATTCTGACTTACTTTAGAATTTTAAGCTTGTAAACACATTTGAGGAAAATATCTCCTTATGTGTCTCAAATTGAATCTGTTTTTAAAGTACAATTGTGAATTTATTTGAGTATATCAGAGTTTTGTAAGTTGGGTATTTTTTAAAAATATATTTTTTTGATTTTTTACAGAGGGGAAGGGAGAGGGATATAGAGAATTAGAAACATTGATGAAAGAGAAACATCAATCAGCTGCCTCCTGCACACTCCCCATTGGGTATGCCCACAACCAAGGTACATGCCCTTAACTGGAATCGAACCGGGGACCCTTGAGTCTGCAGGCCGACACTTTATCCACTGAGCCAGGGCAAATTGGGTATTTTTTAATGTAGTAATTGATCCCATGTTTTTTAAAAAAGTAATTTATATTTCATTTTGTTTTGTCAGCAATAGGTTCTCAGTGTAAGAAAGTAATCTATGCTAAGTGTAACAAAGTTTTTAGTTTAATTTATAGTTTGATCACAAGCTGATACTTAGTTCAGCTTCTGGTATATTTCTGTCATTCAAGTTGGTCATGTTTATTCATTTTGAGTCATTATTTCCAATAATAAAAAATACTTTCAAGGCCTCAATTTTCATATCTGCCCAAAGATAAAATTAATATTTAATTCCTTTCTTGCTCTAAAATTTTTATTATATCTAAGTTTCTGCTTCTAACTTTTAGAAGAAGCTATGTCTTTGCATACATTGATAAAAACATTGGTAATTCTACCTTCTTTGACTTGTGAAGAATTTTAGTTCAGGTTAACAGTGTGCCAATATATAACCTAAGATCAGAGATGACTAAAATGGTCTTTCTTCAAGGAACAGTATCTTAGTAAGTAATATTTGAGTGGTTTTGCCTTTAGAATAGTCTTTGTTTTGCCCAAGATATCTCTTTGTATCCGAGGGCATTAACTTATTCAGTTCATTTATCTACTCCTGATATGTAGATATAAAGCTTAACATCTAATTATAAGCACATCTTTAATGTGTATTTATATTTTGTTTCCAGGGGTCAATCTAATTATATTTATAAGGGTTTCATCATTTACACTATTATCTCTTAACTTACTTTGCTCCATCTTTTTATTACTGAATAATTTGTTCTTTTGAAAAGAATATTGCTGTGTTATAGTGTTTTATTAAATGTTTATTAGGTAAACTTATTAAACATTATTTAAAAATATTAACTTGTTTTTTATCATATATCTATATCCCAGAGACTGAAATAAGGATTTACAATGAAATACAAAGGTATTACTATATATTAGCCTAAGGGTATTGTAATAATATTTTAATTAATGGCTATATTTTAAGTGTTTTTTAACAGTAATATTTTGTTAAATGAACTGGCTTCATGTGTACTTCTGAATACCAGTCTTTTGTTTAATTGTGATTGCAAAGGTGTTTTATAGAAACAAATGGTCTTCATAGTTATTTATATATTTCAGATTGCTAAGAAGCCTCGAACACCAACCTCTGGTCCAGTAATCACGAAGCTGATCTTTGCAAAACCAATTAATAGTAAAGCAGTTACAGGACAGACAACTCAAGTATCACCACCAGTCATTGCAGGTTATATTTCTTTATAGTTTATTAAGCTATATATTTAACTTTTATGTTTATAAAAGGCTGTTCTGCCACCTTGAAATGTATTAGTGAAATAACCTTTTCTAAACCAAACTCGTTAATAAGAAATGTTCCACTTATTAAATGTGTGCTTCAGCAAAATATCTTGTCTCAAAATCAGTCTGTTACTTTAGTCTTCTTAGTTTGTGGTAGAATTTTAACATGAAAGTAATACAAAGACTTAAACTCTAATAATAATTAGCTATTTGTGTTTATTATGTGCCCTGCACTATTCTTAGCTCTTTACATAGAGTGACTTCTATAATCCTTTGGCAAATCTGTGAGGTAGATACTAATACCAGCCCCATTTTGCCAGTGTGGAAATGGAGGTACTTATCTAGTAAATGGCCACTTGGAGTTTGAACCTAGGCAGTTTGTCTCTAGAGCACATGTGCTAAGTCTAATAGTTTTAAATTAATACACGTGGGAGTATAGTATTTCATGGTTTCTGTTTTAATTTTTGGTTTCAATATTTTAATATGCTCTACATGCAGTTTTCTATGGATAGAAAATTGTCATAATTATGCAGATACTTAAGTGATAACAGAATTTTAGCTATATTTTGACAGCAAATTCCATAATGTGACCCAGTTCTCTTTTATTATATACTTTAAAATTTGTCATCAGCCCAACTGGCGTGGCTCAATGGTTGACAATCAACCTGTAAACCAGGAGGTTACAGTTCAATTCCTGGTCAGGGTGCATGTCTGGGTTGCGGGCTTAATCCTCCGGTAGGGTGCATGCGGGAGGTAGCTGATCAGTGATTCTCTCTCATCATTGATGTTTCTGTCTCTCTCTCTCCCTCTCTCTTCCTCTCTGAAACCAGTAAAAATACTTAAAAAAATTTTGTCATCAATAACTGTAAGACCTCAGAAATCTTTTTTTAAAAATTGGTTTTATAAAGAGAGGGAAGGAGAGAAAGAGAGAGGCATCGATTTGTTCCACTTATTTATATATTCATTGGTTACTTCTTATATGTGCCCTGACCAGAGATTGGACCCACAATCTTGAGGTATTGGGACAATATGCTTTAACTAACTAGGGTTCCCAGCCAGGGCTAGACCTTTCTCGATTTTATTACTTCATTTTCTTTATTCTAGATTATCTTCCTTTGTATTCCCAGTCTGGCAGTTCTTTGACTTTGAAATCTCTGATCCATTAACCCTCCCACTTTCTTATTTATAATCAGCCCATCCTTGTCCTCATAGTCTTCCTTATTCAACATGGAGTCCATTATCGATCTCTTGGTTAAGTCCATCTTTCTTCTTAACTCCTTGCTTGGCAAGCAGCTCAGTATTTCTAGAGAAATTCACAAAGCCATGGTGACTGGTCTTTAATTCAGAGTTAAACTGACATGATGTTTTCCACCAATTTAGAGCTAATTTCTAATTTCCATTGTGCTTTAAGGAAGCACCTCTGGATGGTAGACATTGATTAGAGAAGTTCAAATGCTAATTATCCAATCTTATGTGCATTCTTTTTAAAAAAAAATTTATTGTTCAGTTTATTATAGATGTTCCTCTTTTTTTCCCCCCATAACTCCCCGCCACCTGATTCTCTATCCCCCACCCCATGCCCTTACTCCCCACCACTATCCTCATCCAAAGGTGTAAGATTTTTATCCAGTCTCTTCCCCTCACACCCTCTTCCCCCCGAGAATTGTCAGTCCATTCCCTTTCTATGCCCCGATTCTATTATATTCACCACTTTATGCTGTTCATCAGATTTTTTATTCACTTGATTTTTAGATTCACTTGTTGATAGGTATGGATTTGTTATCACTTTGTTTTTCATAATTTTTATCTTTACCTTTTTCTTCTTCTTCCTCTACTTATAGAATACTCGTCAACATTTCATATAATACTGGTTTGGTGGTAATGAACTCCTTTAGCTTTTTCTTATCTGTGAAGCTCTTTATCTGACCTTCAATTCTGAATGATAACTTTGCTGGGTAGAGTAATCTTGATTGTAGGTTTTTGCTGTTCATCACTTTGAATATTTTCTGTCACTCCCTTCTGGCCTGCATAGTTTCTTTTGAGAAACCAGCTGACAGTTGTATGGGTACTCCCGTGTAGGAAACTAACTGTTTTTCTCTTGCTGCTTTCAAGATTCTCTCTTTGTCTTTTGTCCTTGGCATTTTAATTATGATGTGTCTTGGTGTGGTGCTCTTTGGATTCCTTTTGTTTGGGGTTCTCTGCGTTTCCTGGACTTGTAAGTCCATTTCTTTCACCAGGTGGGGAAAGTTTTTAGCCATTATCTCTTCTTCTGGCACCCCCATAATTCTGATGTTGGTACACTTGAAGTTGTCCCAGAGGCTCCATACACTGTCTTCACATTTTTGGTTTCTTTTTTTCTTGTTTTTCTGGTTGGGTGTTTTTTGATTCCTCATATTTCATATCTTTGGTTTGATTCTTGGTGTTCTCTAGTCTGCTGTTGGATTTCTGTATATTATTCTTTATTTCAGACAGTGTATGCTTAATTTCTGGCTGGTCCTTTTCCATTTTTTGGTATTCTCATTAAGATCCTTGAAGGTCTCACTAAGTTTCTCAGAGGTCTCACTAAGTTTCTTGGAGGTTTGTAGAAGATTCTTGAGTAACCTTATAAATGAACTCTTATGTCCTATAGTTTGCTTTCTTCCATTTTTCTCATTCGTGATATGTTTCTTTGTCTCCGAATTTTGGCTGCTTCCTGGTGTTGATGGAGTGGCTTTGTGTGCTAGTTGTCCAGTAGCTCTGCCTCTCCTATCACCTGAGGTGGACACTCTTGATGTACTCCTTTGTTGACTGTGTGCAGTCTTGTTATAGTTAAGCCTTGATTGCTATTGGTACACTGGGAGGCCAATTGATTGTGAGGATTAGCTGTGTCTGTAATGGAAGAATTCTGTGCTGGAGACACCCCTGTGGGGCAGGACTTGCTTCAGGGGGCTTTGGTGCTCATTGACTCTGCCTCTTGAGTGTGTCACTTATCTATGTGAGGAGTTGGAATCTGGTGTCGTCTCACACTGACCTCTAGGTACACTGGTTCCTGGATCTCCAAGGAGGTGCAAGTCAGCTAGTGTTTGAGGCTATCCAGCAGGAGCTTCAGGAATATTTGCAGGTTTCTCCTCTTAGTTTGGAGTTTGGAAGTTTTGGAGTTGTCTGACCCAGTTGCAATTTTTAGGTTAAGCTGCTAGAGGGGAGGCCATTCATATGAAAAACCCACTGAACACAGCTCTGTGAGTTTGTAAATTGGGCAGGATAGGTCTCAGGGAATTACTAGCCTAGGGTGTGGCAAATAGCGATGGCTGCCAGTCAGCCCTCTCTGTCCTGTTCTGTCCTGCACCCCAGCGCAATTAACAATGATTTCTGTGCACACCTCTGTGAGAAGGCCACCTTCTCTTTCTGACCTGATGGCAGACAGTCCAGTTTCTCCCTGTATGAGTCTGGGTCCCCAGAATCTCACCAGAAACTGGAGTTTAGAGAGTTGGGAACTTGTAACTCCCTCCCAATTGAAAAAAAAGTTCATGCCAGCCCGATTCACATGCGTCTCCATACCTTTGTTTTTCTGAGTCTCTGCATGTCCTACCACGTCTCAATGCACTTTTTTCTTTCCTTCTAGTTGTAGAACTTCCACTCTGCCAGCTTTCCCGTGGTTCTGTGGGATAGTCACTTTGCCATTTATTTATTTATTTATTTATTTACTTACTTACTTACTTATCTTTTAGTTTTGGTGTGGTTGTGAGAGGCAGCATGTACAGATGTATACCTTATGCTGCTATCTTGGTTCTCCCTATGTGCAGTCTTTAAAAATTTTTATTTATTAATTTTGGAAGGAGAGGAAGGAGAGAGAGAGAGAAACCTCATTTGTTGTTTCACTTATTTATACATTATTTGTTTGATTCCTGTATGTAACCGGACCAGGGATCAATCTTGAAACTTGGGAGCATGACACTCCAACCAACTGAATTACCTCACCAAGGTTCCTTTGTCTATTCTTGATTAGTGTGCTTCAAATTTTAACTAACCATGAGTGGGAGAAGGGGTATAAATTGAAACCACCTACTGCTGTCTTTGGTAAGGTTACAGACAGCGAAACGGAAGGCAACTTTGAAGTCAGTGGCCATGATTGCCATTTTCTTGAAGTTTGGAATTGTGTGTAAAAAGACTTCTCATTTTAGCAAATGAGAGAAGGCATAGAAAGATTGTGATATGAAGACAGTGTTGGGTAGGTGAATGTTTTCTTTCTCTTTTGTCCTCAGTAGAGATTTGTGGTTGATATTGGGGTCTGGTGTCTTGAGGACTGCATTGGAGGCAAGGTATAGCCCCAGAGGAAAGATTGGAAGAGGATTGGGATTTGGAGCTGGTTTAGCTGAAAGTGAACAAGGCTTAGATATATTGTGGAAAAAGGGCCCTATAGATCCCTCAGAGGTTTTTCATAGGTGGAACTGGTTAACCAGGAGAGGAATGTCTCAGTACAATGTTCTTTTCTGTTTTGGAGTTTGAGAGAATCCCTTAAATTTTTTAAATTATGTGGGGAAATTGTATACTAAACAAGTGTGGTGTCTGCAGAAGTGTCTGAATGTATTTTTAGTTAATGTCCTAGTTTCATCTCTTTCCTTTGACTATAATATGACTATATCATTGCTGGGTCTTTTGGTCATTTGTAACGTGTTGCACACCGACTATAGCTTCATCTTTAATTATAGATTTATTAGCCCTACCAAAATTGAGGTAGACTTCTATTAAATTTCACTAGAATTGTTGACTTTAAAGTTCAGTTTGGAGGGATAATTTCTGCTGTTAACTAGTTCTTTATAGCCTTTTAAATTAATGAAAACCAAATTTTAAAACATCGAAGTAGCTCTCCTGTTGCATTGTCTTATTCAAGGAGACTTTTCTTTATTTTGTAGCTAATGATCTTTCAAAGTACATTTAAATGTGTGTGTGTTTTTTAATGACTTTTGAGCTTCTCATTGAAGATGGCTATCTTTTTCTGTCAGTCAATATAAACCTATGTTTGTAAATATGTGATTTTCCTGAAATGGAAATTTGATCTTCTCACATCCTTGCTTAGAGTTTTTTTGGCTGAATCCATTTCTGGGCTTCCATCCATTAGGATTAAGTTCAAATGCCGGTGCTTTCTTAGCATTAAAAACATTTATGATCTCATACATAATTTTTTCATTTTTACCCCTGGTCAGCTCCAGACCTACTGATTTAACTTATTTTAAGAGATTACCAAGTGAACTTGTGACCCTTGCATTGTTCCTTTTACCTGAAATACCTGTCTTTGCTGTCCTCATGGCTAACTCATCCATTTTATCTTTGGATTACCTCCTGTCTTGGAAGCTTTTGACCCCTAGTCAGATACTCTTACTCTGACTATCTTCTATTTATTCCCATAAAACTTAATCATACCTACCAAATACTTTAATTAGACTTCTTTTAAATTTCACACTAGTTTTTTAGAAAATTTTAGTCATATTGTATTGTAATACTTGTCTTTCTTGTTTGTCTCCCTATTAAATTCATTATTTTTCTTTTTTGTTAATTCTTGATATTTTTCCATTGATTTTCTTAGAGGGAGGGGAAAGAAAGAGAAGAACATTGATGTGAGAGACACACATCAATTGGTTTGCCTCTTGTACGCCTCCTGTCTGGGGCTGGGGGATGAACTTGCAACCCAGATACATGTCCTTGAGCAGAAATTGAACCCATGACCCCTGGGTCCCCAGTCAGATGTTCTAACCACTGAACCATGCTGGCCAGGACTCATTTTTCTTAATGGTAATTTTTTTGGTTTACCATCTAATTTTTTATATATATATATTTTTTTTTTATTGATTTTTTACAGAAAGAAAGGGAGAGGAATAGAGTTAGAAACATTGATGAAAGAGAGACATTGACCAGCCGCTTCCTGTACACCCCCTACTGGGGATGTGCCCCCAACCAAGATACATGCCCTTGACTGGAATTGAACCTGGGACCTTTCAGTTCACAGGCCGACGCTCTATCCACTGAACCAAACCGGTTTCGGCATCATCTAGTTTATTAAAATTAATTAACTTTTTTTAAGTTGTGGTAAAATACATATAGCATAAAGTTGACCATTTTAATAATTTTAAGTGGATAATCCAGTGGCATTAAATATATTCACATCATTGTCAACCATCACCACTGTCCATCTCCAGAACTCTTTTCATTTTGCAAAATGGAATCTCTGTCTATAATAATAAATGCATAATATGCTAATTAGACTAGACATCTTTTGGGCGACCTTCCGGATAAAGCCAGGACTGTGAGGGAAGCCCAGATCCCGAGTGCCACAGGAAAGAAGGCCTACTCTTGCATGAAGAATTTTATGCATCGGGCCTTTAGTCCTTTACAATAAAAGCCTAATATGCTAAGTGTCCGGTCAACCAGTTGATCATTCAACTAATCAAAGTGTAATATATATATATATTATATATATATATATATATATATATATATATATATATATATATATATACAAGGTTAATATGCAAAGTGTCCCCTTGGGTGTTTGATTGCTCACTATGACATGTGCTGACCATCAGGGTGGAGCATGGAACAAAGGAAGAAAGGCCCCAATCGGCCCTTATTGCTGGCCATGTCTAGGGACCCTACCCGTGCATGAATTTCATGCACTGAGCCTTTAGTATGCTAATAATATGCTAAGGCCGCTCAACTGCTTGCTATATGTACACTGACCACCAAAGGGCAGACAGACAACTGGTCGACCAGTTGCTATGATGTGCACTGACTATCAGGGGGAAGATGCTCTGACTAGTACGTTAGCTTGCTGCTGGGGTCTAGCCGATCAGGACTGAGTGAAATAAGCCAGACATGCCCTGGTGCCCTCCTGCAGTCTCTCCCCTCTGGCCAACCTCCCATGTCTAGTTTCGATTGTGCACCCATGGGGTCCCTCAGCCTGCTCTGTGCCTCTCTCGTAATCTGGGACCCATCAGGAGATGTTGGAGAGCCAATTTTGGCCTGATCTCACAGGCCAGGCCAAGAGACCCCACTGATGCACGAATTCATCCATCGGGCCTCTAGGTAAATAGATTCCTTTCTCCTCCCAGTCCCGGCAGAGACTTTCTGTCTCTCTCACTTTGACTTTGTCCTTTTATGACTGGCTTATGATCCATCTGTATGATAGCATGTATGTATGTAGCACATTGATAGTAGTTCTTTTATCTCTGTCTTTCTAGTACCTAGCAGTTTTTGGCACAAAGATGTGTTTCAGTGAATGCATTGTTGAGTGAATATGTATATCGTGGAAGCAGTGCAGTGGTATGGAATGAGCTATTGGGAGACTGTGTTTTAGTCATGGTTCTTCCATTGATTTTTATCTTTTATGGGTAAATACAGTATCTGTTCATGTTATTTATGTTAAATGTTGATACCAATCACTGCATAAGACTTTTGAGATAGTTAAGTGAGATACAGAAGCCCTTATTATCAGAGCTCACAAGGTACAAGGTTGCTACAGTGCAGCAAACTTAATCAATATGAAAATATTCACTAATGAGTTAATCTCTAATGGAATTAGTCCTTGCTTCGATATGTTAGCTTTCTGTCCCAAACTGCCCTATCTGTAGCTTTCTGAAATATGTCTTTTTTTTTTTTAATTAAACCTTTATTATTCAGATTATTACATTTGTCTCTCTTTTTTTCCCCTCCATAGCTTCCCTCCACCCGGCTTTCACCCCTCCCCCTCTACCATTACCTCCTTCCCGTTGTCCTTAGCCATAGGTATATGATTTTTGTCGAGTCTCTCCCTGTACTCCCCTCACACCTTTCCCCCTGAGAATTATCAGTCCACTCCCTTTCTGTGCTCCCAATTCTATTATATTCACCAGTTTATTCTGTTGATTAAATTTTTAATCCACTTAATTTTTAGATTCACTTGTTGATAGATATGTATTTGTTGTTCACAATTTTTTATCTTTTACCTTTTTCTTCTTCCTCTTCTTAAAGAGTACCTTTCAACATTTCATATAATACTGGTTTGGAGTTGATGAACTTCTTTAGCTTTTTCTTCTCTGGGAAGCTCTTTATCTGCCCTTCAATTCTGAATGATAGCTTTGCTGGATAGAGTAATCTTGGTTGTAGGTTCTTGCTATTCATCACATTGAATATTTTTTGCCACTCCCATCTGGCCTGCATCATTTCTTTTGAGAAATCAGCTGACAGTCATATGGGTGCTCCCTTGTAGGTAATGAACTGTTTTTCTCTTGCTGCTTTTAATATTCTCTCTTTGTCTTTTGCTCTTGGTATTTTAATGATGATGTGTCTTGGTGTGGTCCTCTTTGGATTCCTTTTATATGGGGTTCTGTGTCCTTCCTGGACTTGTAAGTCTATTTCTTTCACCAGGTGGGGAAAGTTTTCAGTCATTATTTCTTTAAATAGGTTTTCAGTATCTTGCTCTCTCTCTTCTGGCACCCCCACAATTCTGATGTTGGTACGCTTGAAGCTGTCCCAGAGGCTCCTTACATTATCTTCACATTTTTGGATTATTTTCTCTTCTTGCTTTTCCAGTTGAGTGTTTTCTGATTCTTTATATTTCAAATTTTTGACTTGATTCTTGCCTTCTGCTAGTCTGCTATTAGGTCTCTGTTTAATATTTTTTATTTCAGTTAGTGTATGTTTAATTTCTATTTGGTCCTTTATCATCTCTAGTTGGTCCTTTTGCATCTCCTTTTGGGACTTGATAACTTTATCCAACTTTTCTAGCATATTCTTGAAAAACCTTATGAGGGTGGTTTTGAACTCTATATCCAGACATTTTTTTCCCTCCATTTCTTTTGTTTGTGATCCCTTTCCTTGTCTCAGCATTTTCACTATGCCAAGAGAACTTCTGTGTTGGATTCAACCTAATGAAACCAGACTTGAAAAAGTGCAAAAGCTTCTCTTGAGCTTGGGATGGGTGGAGTCTCAGGGCTTAAGGGACCGCCTCGCCTTCCAGTTGGGCCCGCCCTCCACGGCCCCTGAGTCTCATGTGACTAGGTAGTCGCTGGAGTGGTCCCTGTGCATGCGTGCATGTGTGCTCTCTCGCAGTGCCTCTAGACTGCTGCCTTTCCGGCTCCCCTGTGTTACGGGACCACACGAGTCTGGGTCCCCGGGGTTTTGCCCAAAAGTGGGGTTTAGTGAAGTTAGAAGTGGCACAGTTGGTAGGGTCTGTCTCCCGCCCACTTGTGAAAGCCAGCGGCACAATCAGCAGTCGGTCCTCTGCAGCGCAGTGCCATGCGCGCCACCAGACCTCTGATCTTTAGCGACTCCCCTAAATTCCCATACACTTCTCCCTTTTCACAGTCCAAACTCCCCCAGTATGAGTTTCGGCTTGATCTGTGGTTTAGTGTTGTAGTATAAGGAGTTCAATGCTGTTGAGAGTCTCCGTTTCTCTCCTGCCAGAGAAAGCCAGCCAGGTTCGCCATCACTTGCTCTCTTTACGTGCGCATATCCATACCTCAGCTTTTTGCAGCTCCTCTGGGTCTCCGTGAACCCCTCTCTTTCCCTCTAGTTGTAGAATTTCCACTCTGCCAGCTTTCCTGTGGTTCTGGATGATGTCTGTTCTGTCTTTTAGTTGTAGTTTTGAAATTGTTGTGCGAGGCAGCAATGTAGGTGTCTACCTATGCCGCCATCTTGGATTCTCCCTGAAATATGTCTTTTGATTCAGGTGGACAACACCTGACTAGATTATAAATGCTTTACAAACTGATTTCAGGGTAAAATTGTATAACTTGCATACTTGAATTTGTGTATAGAGCTAAGGATAAAAAGGGATTTGGAGATTATATAATGAGAAGTGCTATCTCAATGAAAAACAAGCCCCTCAGTTGATTTGATTAACCAGCATCTGCTTGAAACACTTTAAGTGACCAAAAACTCATGTGTTGAAACAGTTATATCAATTGGAAATTTTTGTTAAAAGTTTTTTTCTCAGTGCTAAGCTGAATAGTTTTATTTCTATGCATTAGTGCTGTGCAGCTGATGGTTCTAATCCTTCAACTTGACAGCTTGGATCAGTCAAGATAATCTTGGTTTTCCTGCCATAATAAATACTCTCTAAATTCAGAAGTTTTTTAAAAATCCCAAGTTTTTATTTTTTGTTTATACTTCATGACTTTCTGCATGTCCATTGTGGATTTAGAGAGGGGGATTCTTCTCATGAATCTCTCAAGGACCCAGGCTGACAGGGGAGCCATCACCTCAAATGTGACAGAGAAAAAGAGCTTTAAAGTCCTCCACAGGAAGTAAGTGTTGTTGCAAAGAAATGACACTCCTTACTTCTACTCATATTTCATTGGCCAAAACTAGTCCCACGGTTCAAATCTAACCACAGGGAATGGGGAAGGATAGAAAGTGCATCTCTACCAAGTTCCCAGAATACTTGATGAATGAATAGCACTAATGATTATCACACAGTCTCATTTTTTATTTTAAATCTTCACCTGAGAATATGTTGAGAGAGGGGGCGGTGAGGGGAAGAACATTAATTGGTTGCCCCCTGTACATGCCCTGATTGGGGATCAAACTTGTAACCTTTTGGTGTATGGGATGATGTTCTAACCAACTCAGTCATTTGGCCAGGGCATTACACAGTCTTTTAAGAATTGGAGATATATCATGTCTTTGTATTCCTTTCTTGCCTATGATAAGAATTTTAGTGTTTCAACTCATCATGATATGATTTCTAATTCCCTAAGCTCTCTAGACACACTATAGGTTTTGTTTGTGTGTGTGTGTGTGTGTGTTGTTGTTGTTGCTGAAGGGTATTGTTCAGAAGTGAACACAGTATTTCTGTATTCTTTTTGGAATCTGGCCAAGAAGATTATTTTTCCCTTTTGGCAGTCTAAAATCAGACAGAATTAAACCATACAGTGTTCAAGTTAGTTAGTTCAGTAACTATGTTCTATAGATGTGGACTTAATTGTATCCTGTGGTTTAAGTTCAAAGAGTAAGGCAGCTGTAGTATAGTAGAAACAGAGATTGAAATTTTAAGACTTCAAATACTGACTTTTAGGATCTGTGCCACACAGGGCATGCTGCTTAGTTGTCCTAAGCCTATTTTCTGATAGATTTATCAAGATTGATGAGAATATGAGCAGTGGTGTTTTCCTGGACTTTAAAGTGATATTAAGATATTAAGTATTGCTAAGAAACACTCCTTTGCTTCTTTCCTTTTAGGTTTATCATAATTCATTAGGAACTCACTTGAATGTTGAAGTTCATATGTGAATACATATGAAATTGTAAACATATACTATAGTCGTTGTGAGGGTAGATCATCGTCACATACATTTTTATATTGTTATTATAAAAAGTCAAACTGATGTGCTGACTCTCATTTGCAGGTAGGGTTCTTTCACAGTCTACTCCTGGGACTCCATCAAAGACCATAACAATATCTGAAAGTGGTGTTATTGGATCAACTTTAAATTCTACAACACAGACACCAAATAAAATAGCTATCTCACCTTTGAAATCGCCAAATAAGGTAAAAAATTTAACCACAAATGCCAAGTTTTGGGGTCAATGCCTTTATTTTTTTATAGTCACTTCAGATACCTTCAATTTTAATATATTCCCAGGCAACTGAATAGACATTCAGTAAATACTGGGTTAATTTAGTAATCAAGGATATATGACATAAAACACGTACTCTAAAACACATAGTAACCTAGTAATCATTTTGTATGCTAAGAAGATTTTCATGGCCTATATGAATATGGGTACAGCAAAGCTCTTTTAATTGTGGTACATTATGTGTTTAACTATTTAGTTAATATTTGTGCAAAATTACTATCTTTGGGTTAAGTCACATGTATGTATAATAATATATAAATCTAAAATGTTTAATATAACTTTTAAAAGTACATATATATTTTTTTATTAATTTCAGAGAGAAAGGGAGAAGGAGAGAGAGATAGACATCAATGATGAGAGAGAATCATTGATTGGCTGTCTCCTGCACACCCCCTGCTAGGGATCGAGCCCGCAACCCAGGCATGTGCCCTTGGCTGGAATCGAACCTGGGACTCCTCAGTCCGCAGGTTAACCCTCTATTCACTGAGCCAAGCCAGCTAGGGCAATATAACTCTTTTTGATAAAATACTCTGCATCTTGTGCTTAAGCTGTTTTATGGAGAGCTGAACTTTTGATGAGTAACGGAGTACCCAGAGTACTAGAAACTGCCATCAAATGCTGATAACCATAACCATATTATCAAAGTTTTGAAAGTTATGTGCAATTCATTCAAAGCAGTTGAAAGCTTTTCATAATTGGTTTTATTTTAAGGTGGCAGAGCAACTATCATTTTACTCTTAGGTCAAGTAAGCAGTCTTAGCTCACTTTCTTAAATTATACAGATTCATTATACCAGCATGACATTTTGAAAAGATATGTTTTAAAGGATGAATTCAGTTGGAAATCCAAACATCATTATTCTGTAAGGTACCACTCTTGATTCTGAAATCATACTGCCTTTTGTATCTGCCTTTTTCCTTAATTTGATACTGTTCATAAATAGAACAAACGTTAACATTTGCTTTACATTTTTTTAAAAAGTCTAGCTACTGGTTTCTTGAATATAATGTATAAATATGATGTTTCTTACAGTTTACTAAAATTGAATTCTACTTTCATAATACAGATAATTATGTACTTAAATGGAATTAATTCAACAGATATTTAAATACCTCTGTATGCTATGCATAGTGATAGGAACTGGGGATTAAAAACATGAATCAGATAAGTTTTTAATTTTAAATAATTCAATAGGAAAGTTATATTTAAACATTAAGAATTGCCCTGCACAATCATTAACTTTCACAGGTGTATTGATAAGCTCTGTTGTGTGTGTCAAGGAAGGTTTGTACAAAAGGAGGCTATTCTTGAAAAGTATTAACCTTAAAAGTGGCTTGGGTCTTAGTTATAGGTGAGCAGAGGAGGTTTTATGGGTTGAGGTAATACATAAAAGTCTAATAAAAGTGTGGCCCTTTCAGAGAGCCAAGATACTTTGATATTATGAGAATGGAGGGTGCTAAAGTTAATAGAAAATCATTGCCTTCAGGGGACTTTAGATATTATTTTTAAAAACACATTTTATTGATTTTTTTACAGGGAGGAAGGGAGAGGAATAGAGAGTTAGAAACATCAATAAGAGAGAAACATTGATCAGCTGCCTCCTGCACACCTCCTACTGGGGTGTGCCCGCATTCAAGGTATATGCCCTTGATTGGAATTGAGCCTGGGAACTTTTAGTTTACAGGCCAATGCTCTATCCACTGAGCCAAACTGGTTAGGGCTGCTTTATTATTCTTAAAGACTTTCTGTTGATTCCCATTGTTGCTAGGATAGTGGTTCTCAGCCTTGTCTGCAAATTGGAAATCACTGGGGGATCTTTAATACCAGTGCCTGGTTCTTATCTCTGGAGACTCTGTTTTAATTGGTCCAAAGTTTGGCCTGGAACCAGAATTTTTGAAGGCTCTCTGAGTGATCCTAAACTACTACTTTAGGATAATATGAGATTTATATTTTTAAAAAGATGACTCTTGAAACATTATGAAAGATAGTTTAGAGGAAGGTAAGCCTAGATCCTAGGAGAGAGACCAGTTATGTTAGTAATTCTCAACCTTGGATGCATTTTGAAGGACCTGGGGACCACTTGAAAAAACTAATGGTTGGACCCCATTTAAATCAGAGTGTCTAGGCTGGGACCTAGGAATTAAACTTAATATTTTAAAATTTTAAATTAGAGGCTAGGGTAGAGAATCACTAAGTTAAATTATTATAGTACTTCAAATATGAGCTGGACTAGTAATTAATGGGCTAGGGAGGAAAAGATGTGTTGAAAGAGGTTCAAGACATAGTGACTGGATGTTATGGTCTTATTCTTACATTCCTGACTTGAATAACAAGAGTAGATGGTGGTACTTGATTAAATGTTTGATATATGGACTGTACCTGATAGCATAAGAATAGGAACTAGCTATTTTCTCTCACCCGTTATTATTATTATTATTATTATTTTAAATATATTTTATTGATTTTTTACAAAGAGGAAGGGAGAGAGATAGAGAGTTAGAAACATTGATGAGAGAGAAGCATCGATTAGCTGCCTCCTGCACACCCTCTACTGGGGATGTGCCCGCAACCAAGGTACATGCCCGTGACCGGAATCGAATGCAGGACCTTTCAGTTCGTAGGCTGACGCTCTATCCATTAAGCCGAACCGGTTTTGGCTTATTATTATTTTTTAAATATATTTTAACTAAAGGGCTGATGCATGAAATTCGTGCAAGAATAGGCCTTCATAACTGTGGCGGCTGCCTGGATCCCTCCCTTGCAGCCACAGTGGCTTCCTTGAATCCACGGCTGCAGCCTCTGCTTCATCGAAAAGAATGTCTGGTCTAATTAGCATATTTTGCTTTTATTATTATAGATTGTTTTCAGAGAGGAAGGAAGAAGGAAAGAGAGATAGAAACATCAATGACGAGAGGATCATTGATCGACTGCCTTCTGCATACCCCACACTGGGGAGGGAGCCCACCACCTGGGCTTATGCCCTGACCAGGAATCCATCTGTGACCTCCTGGTTCATAGGTCGATGTTCATCCACTGAGCCATACCAGCTGGACTCATCTTTTACTTTAGCCATGCCATATTGGATATTTCTTCCCTGCCTCTTGACCATAGGTTATTTTTAGCTACAAGCCTTACTTTGGTAATTACATTTACATAGTTATGAAAGTCTAGTTAAAAGCTTATATTCTGTTGAAAGCTTCTTTCTTGCGCAGATCTGAGATGGCTTAGGGATCCTGTAGTCGAGAAGAGGAATGTGATCTTCACTCTTTTTTTTTTTTTATACCCATTCCATGATATTACTATTATTATAACATAAGTTTTTTTTTTTCTAGAGAGGAAAGGAGACGGATAGAGAGATAGAAATATCGATGAGAAAGAAACATCATTAATTGGTTTTCTCCTGCCCGCCCCTTTCTGGGGATCAAACCTGCAACCTGGGATGTGCCCTAACCGGGAATCTAACTATGGTCTCTTAGTTCCTGGGTGTATGCTGAATCACTGAGCCACACGGGCTGGGCTGTTTCTTCATTTTTATCCCTTTCCCCCATTCTGCTTTTGACTTCTAATTGTGGAAGGAAGATTAGAAGAAAAAGGACCAAGTTTTATATGATAGGACTATTATATTGTAAAACAGCTGCCAGTGCCTTCTTGTGACAGATGTCCAAGTGTGGATTTTTAGAGTTGTGCATTTAGAAAGGTTTTTGGAGACTCCTGTGGGTATGTCCTCATTGTCAAGTTCTCTGTTGTGGTGTGATGCACACACCAGATACCTTTGACAAACTCCCCCTGCCACAGCCAGTTACTGCTGTGTGCCCTTACTTCAGAATGCATGTTTTTAGCTCATCCAGATTCTTTGGCCCTTCTGCAACATCTTTTATTTGGCTAATGGGAAACCTATAGAATAGTGATACAAGTGCAGCTTGCCTAACTGCTCTCCTGTGTATCCTTGTTCTACCTTTTAAAGAAAATGATCCCTTTGGCCCTAGCCAATATGGCTCAGTTGGTTTGGGCATCTTCCAGTACACCAGGAGGTTGCCGATTGGATTCCCAGTCAAGGGCATATGCCTGTGTTATAGGCTCGATCCCCAGTGGGGGTATGTAGGAGGCAGCTGATGGATGTTGTGCTCTCACAGTGATATTTCTCTCCCCCTTTCCCTTTATCTCTCTCTAAAAAAATCAATCAAGTATTCTAAACATATTTTTTTCTTTTGTATTCAGTTCTGAAGACAAGAACTTTGGTGACTTGGTGTTAATATTTGTACCCCCAAACCTGGATTCACTAAGAATGAGAGAACTCATGGATAGGGATAATAGGGTGGTGATTGTGGGGGGTTGTAGGTGGGTGGGTGGAGGTGGAGGAGAGTATAGGGAGGATAAATGGTGATGAAAAAAATAGGAAAAAGAACTAAATAGATGTTAGATAAGTGACATGAGAAGATCACTACTGATAAGAGTATAAATTAGTATAAAAATTCATTGGTTCTGTTTTTAGTTCTGTGGAGTTTGCTAGTGGACCCATTGAAGGACTTTTTCACCTCTGGTAATTGTATTTATTTTATTTTCATTTGAATCTTTATGTCTTACAGTTTCTGTCTCTTGATGTTATCTTCTTTTCCACTATGTTTTTTAATATTTTAAAGTCTTTACCTGATGGTTGCAACATCTAGATAATTTCTGATTATTTCATTTTATTATTAGAACTAGAGGCCCAGTACACGAAATTGATGCACGGGCGGGGGGGGGGGGTGTTCATCAGGGGAGGGCAGTCAGACATCCCTCTCATAATCCAGGACTGCTGGCTCCCAACTGTTCGCCTGCCTGCCTTCCTGATTGCCCCTAACTGCTTCCCTGCCAGCCTCTTTGCTCCTAACTGTCTTCCCCTGCAGACTTGGTCACCCCTAACTACCTTCCCCTGCAGGCCTGGGTCCCCCTGAACTGCCCTTCCCTGCAGGCCCAGCCACCCCCAATTTCCCTCCTCTGCTGACCTGGTCCCTCCTAACTGCCCTCCCCTGCAGGGTTGATCTCCCCAAACTGCCCTTCCTTGCAGGCCTGGTTCCTCCCAACTGCCCTCTCCTACTGTTCTGATCACCCACAACTGCCCTCCCTTGCAGGCCTGGTCCCTCCCAACTGCCCTCCCCTGCTGGCCACCTGGTGGTGGCCATCTTGTGTCCATATGGGGGCAGCCATCTGTGACCACATGGGGGCAGCCATCTTGTGTGTTGAAGTGATGGTTAATTTGCATATTACTCTTTTATTAGATAGGATAGAGGCCTGGTGCATGGGTGGAGGCCAGCTGGTTTGCCCTGAAGGGTATCCCGGATCAGGGTGGGTGTTCCCTTGGGGCATAGAGCAGCCTGGGGGAGGGGCCTGTGGTGGTTTGCAGGCCGGCCATGCCCCCTGGCGACCCAAGTGGAGGCCCTAGTATCTGGGATTTGTTTATCTTCTACAATTGAAACTTTGTAGCCATGAGCAGAGCCAAGCCTCCTGCTCACTCCATGGCAGCAGCCATTTCTGTTGGGATTTATTTATCTTCTATAATTGAAACTTTGTAACTTTAAGGCGGAGGCCTAGGCCGGCCACGGCCACGGTGTGAGGAAAGCTTGGCTTCCTCCATTGCTGGGGACAACCCTACCCTCCTGCTCTCTCTAGCTCTGTGGCTGCCACCATTTTTGTTGGGATTTATTTATCTTCTATAATTGAAACTTTGAAGAAAAAATTATATCTGAGCATGTGCCCTGACCAGGAATCTAACCTGCGACCTTTGGTGCATGGGATGATGCTGCTACGGGAAAATTGAACTGGAACACGTGTTCCTCTGGGCAGGATGACTCCCAGGCTCTTATCCAGTGGATTCAAAGAATGAAATCACGGATGAAAGATGGTATAGTAAAAAGTAGAAATTTATTGAGAAATAAGTACAGACTTCCACATGGGGAGGGGGAAAGAATCCTGTTTTTTTTTTTAATCCTCACTAATGGATATTTTTCCATTAATTTTTAGAGAACATAGAGGGGGAGAGAAAGAGGCCTCTTTTATCTATTCAAAACAAACCTGAGCTGCCTGCTGCTGATGCCAGGGTCGCCACCATTGCCCCTTGGCTGGCCTGGGGCTCCTGGGGCGTGCTAACTGTGCACCTAGTGAGCTTCTGCGAGCTTCTACGAGCATCTACACCCATGGGGCTGCTCCAACGCTAGGGTTTTGTTTACCAGAGCAGTAGGGCAAGGGTGGGGTAGAGGGAGATGCCAGATACCAGGAGCTATGCCCTCAGGCACCAGAGGGTTGCCCTCTGAGGTTGGGGGCTGGGCCACACGGAGGCTTCAAGGACAGTTGACAGGTGTGGAGCACAGCAGGGAGGCCCTAAGGAAGGTGCGCTGCCCAGACAACCAGAGCAGCCGGACAGTGGGGCCACTGCCATCTTTGTTGGATTAATTTGCATACTCACTCCTGATTGGCTGTGTGTTGCAAAGTGAGGCCAATTTACATATTTCTCTTTAATTAGTATAGATATATTTTTATTAATTTCAGAGAGGAAGGGAGAGGGAGAGAGAGAGATAGAAACATCAATGATGAGAGAGAATCATTGATTGGCTGCTTCCTGCATGCCCTACATTAGCAATCAAGCCCAAACCGGGCATGTGTCCTGACCGGGAATCAAATCATGATCTTCGGTTCACAGGTTGATGTTCAACCAATTAGCCACACCAGCCAGGCTACAGTTGTTTTTTTAAATACTGTCTTGTGTACATATGACTTTACTAATATACTTAAAGGTTAAATCTGAGGCACCTTGTTGCTTAAGGTGGTATTCTCCACCACCCTCATTTTGAGCTGATAGAGCAAGAATAGAGTAGGTCTTACACTATTGTACATACTTGTCTTATAGGTTGCCTGATTTTTTAGTAGCTTCCATATGTACACATTTTATCCCTTAAGCTTTATGTTTTCATTTACTTACTGACTGCTATGGCTCTATTATCTCTTATCTTTATTTTAAATCTGCTTTGTGGTACCTCTGCCTAATGCAGTAGTAGGCAAACTGTGTCTCACGAGCCTCAGTTTGCCACTCCGTTGACTAATGAGTTTGCCAACCACTGACCTAGACTCTTGATTCCAATAATTACAGGCTATTCTTATTTCTTGTGATTAAGCCCCTATCCCAGTGGTCGGCAAACTTATTTGTCAACAGAGTAGCAAACCACAGCTCACGAGCTGCATATGGCTCGCAAGCTGCAGTTTGCCTACCACTGGCCTAATGGTAACAAGTGAATTATTTCATGCTGAAATAATCTTTGACATCTATAGAGTTGCCAAACTAAGTAACGTTCTCTTTTTTTTTTTAATTTCCTGGACTTTTAAAGAAATGTTCAAATTCTTCAGAATTACCCTATCTAATAGAATAGTATGCAAATTAACTATCACTCCACTATACCCACAAGCCAATCAGGAACCAGTATGCAAATTAACTCCAACTAAGATGGCTGCGGCCACAGATGGAGCAGGAGGGAGGCTTGGGTTTCCCCGGCAATAGAAGAAGCCAAGCTTTAAACACTCTGGCGGGCTCAAGCCTCCACTCAAGGCTACAAAGTTTCAATTATAAAAGATAAATAAATCCCAACAAAAATGGTGGCAGCCATGGAGTTGGAGAGAGCAGGAGGCTTGGGTTACTCCCGGCGATGGAGGAAACCAAGCTTTCTCAGCCCTGGCCTTCCTTGACCTCCCCTACAAAGTTTTAATTATAGAAGATAAATAAATCCCAATAGAAATGGCTGCCACCATGGAGTGAACAAGAGGCTTGGCTTGCTCAAGGCTACAAAGTTTCAATTGTAGAAGATAAATAAATCCCAGATACCAGGGCCTCCAATTGGGTCGCTGGGGGACGTGGCCAGCCTGCAAAGCAACACAGGCCCTTCACTCAGGCCGAGCTACACCTCAAGGGAACCCCCACCCTGATATGGGACATCCTTCAGGGCAAATCACCTACTCCCCAGCCCCACCCATGCACCAGGTCTCTATCCTATCTAATAAAAGAGTAATATGCAGCTGAAACTGGTTTGGCTCAGTGGATAGAGTGTCGGCCTGTGGACTGCAAGGTCCCAAGTTCGATTCTGGTCAAGGGCATGTACCTTAGTTGCAGGCACATCTCCAGTGTGGGTTGTGCAGGAGGTAGCTGATCGATGTCACTCTCTCATTGATGTTTCTAACTCTCTATCTCCCTCCCTTCCTCTCTGTAAAAAATCAATAAAATATATTTTTTAAAAAAGAGCAATATTCAGATTGACCATCACTCCAACATACAAGATGGCTGCCCCCATGTGGTCACAGATGGCTGCCCTCATGTGGACACTCCATGGCCGCCTCCACATGGCCAGCAGGGTAGGGCAGTTGGGAGGGACCAGGCCTGCAAGGGAGGGCGTTTGGAGTCTATCAAGCCTGTAGGGGAGGGCAATTAGGGGTGACCAGGCTGTCAAAGGTGGGAAGTTCTGGGCAAACGGGCCTGCAGGGAAGGGAAGTTGGGGGAGACCCAGGCTTGCAGGGGAAAGCAGTTTGGGGAGACCAGGCCTGCAGGGAAGGGCAGTTAGGGGTGACCTTACTTATAAAAAACTAGAAGCCTGGTACACAAAATTTGTGCACGGGGGTGTGTGTCCCTCAGCCCAGCCTGCACCCTCTCCAATCTGCATCTCCTCACAGGATGTCCAACTGCTGGTTTAGACCCATTCACGGTAGAATCGGGCCTAAATGGGCAGTCAGACATCCCTCTCACAATCCAGGACTGCTGGCTCCCAACTGCTTGCCTGCCCGCCTTACTGATTGCCCCTAACTGCTTCTGCTGCCAGCCTGATCACCCCCTAACCATTCTCCCACCAGCCTGATTGATGCCTACTGCTTCCCTGCTAGCCTGTTTGCCCATAACTGCCCTCCTCTGCAGGCTTAGTCACCCCTAACTGCCCTCCCCTCCAGGCCTGGTCACCCCTAACTACCCTCCCCTGGATGTCTGGTCTCCCTCAACTGCTCTCCACTGCTAGCCTGGGTCTCCTCCAACTGCTCTTCCCTGCAAGCCTGGGTCTCCCCCAACTGTCCTTCCCTGCAATTCCGTTTGTCCCCAACTTCCTTCCTCTGCCTGCCTGGTCACCCTGAATTGCCCTCCCCTGTAGGGTTGATTGCCCTGAACTGCCTTCCCTTGAAGGCTTGGTCCCTCCCAGCTCTCCTCCCCTGCTGGCCATCTGATGGCAGCCATGTTGTATCCACATTGCGGTAGCCATCTGTGACCACATGGGGGCAGCCATTTTGTATGTTGGAGTGATGGTCAATCTGCATATTACTCTTTTATTAGATAGGATAGAGGCCTGGTGCATGGATGGGGGTGGGGGCCAGCTGGTTTGCCCTGAAGGGTGTACCATATCAGGGTGGAGGTTCCCTTGGTTGGGTAGGGCAGCCTGGGCGAGGGGCCTCTGGTCTTTTACAGGCCGGCCAGGCCCCCCGGCAGTCTGGGATTTATTTATTTTCTACAATTGAAACTTTGTAGCCTTAAGCAGAGGTCAAGACAGGCTAGGGCTGCAGAAGCTTGGCTTCCTCCATCGCTGGGGGCAATCTAGCTTCCTGCCCTCTCCAGGTCCCTGGCCGCTGCCATATCTTCTGTAATTGAAACTTTGTAGCCTTGAGTGGAGGCCTGGACCCGTCATGGTGTGTTTAAAGCTTGTCTTCCTCCATCGCCGGGGAAACCCAAGCCTTTCTCCTTCTCGGTTTGTGGCTACAGCCATCTTGGTTGGGGTTAATTTACATACTTGCTGCTGATTGCCTGGTTGGTGTGGCTTGTGGATATAGTGGAGTGATGGTTAATTTGCATACTATTTTATTAGATAGCATTATTCATTTAATGAATATAGGTCTGCATCATGTTAATTACCCTTTAGCAGGAGGGATTTTTGAAGAATTGGTGGGGATATAATCTGCACTAAAAGGAAATACCCAAATTAACCATCACTCAGCTACACCAAGCCACCCCCACCAGCCAATCAGGAGCAAGTATGCAGATTAACCCAACCAAGATGGTGGCCAGCCACAGAGCTGGAGCAAGCAGAAGGCCTCTGTTGCCCTGGCAATGGAGGAAGCCAAGCTTCCTGGCCGGCCCTGGCCTCCACTCATAGCTACAAAGTTTCAATTATAGAAGATAAATAAATTCCAACAAAAATGGCAGTGGCCACAGAGCTGGCCCAAGCAGGAGACTTGGTTTGCCCCTGGCGATGGAAGAGACCAAGCTTCCCGCCCACCCTGGTTGGCCCTGGCCTTCACTCAAGGCTACGAAGTTTCAATTATAGAAGATAAATAAATCCTAGATACTTGCTTCTAGCCTGTCCTGGCCTCTGCTCAAGGAAGTGCTGAAAAAAAGAAAAAGTAAGAAAGGAGGGTCTGGCACCTTGAGTCGCCAAGAGGTGATCAGCCAGGATGGGACGGCAGGGGCCATTGGGGGTAAGCAGACAAGCAGGGGGGCCAGTTATGGGTGAGCAGGCCTTCAGTGGGGGTCAGTTGGAGGTGATCAGGACAGCGAAGGGGGTAGTTTGGAGTGAGCAGGACAGTAGGAGGCCTTTGGGGCTGAGCAGGCCAGTGGGGAGGGAAGGTGGAGGTGAGCAGGACAGCAGAGGTCATAGTTTGGGGGGAGCAGATTGGCACAGGGGGAATTTGGGGTTGAGCAGGCCAGCAGGTAGAGTGTTTGGGGGCAATCAGGCAGGCAGGCCGGTAGGCAGGTGAGCAGCTGGAGTTAGCAGTGCTGGATTGTGAGAGGGATGTCTGACTGCTGGTTTAGGCCTGATCCCTTTAAACTGGCAGTAGGATATCCTTCCAGGGGTTCCAGATTGGAGAGGGTGCAGACCGGGCTGAGGAATACCATCCCCGTCCCTCCCCCCCCTCCCCACACACACATGAATTTCCTGTACCAGGCTAATAGTTTTTTATAAAATAATTCTACAGAAGTAGTTGGAGAATTTTGTTAGGACCTTGGCTTTGTATGACACAGTCTGTTATACATTGACTAAACAACATTAATTGGATAAACAAAAGATGTTAGTTTTCTTCTGCCTCTATTGTCCGCTTACTTGTTTAGGAAGTCACATTACTTTTTGTCAAACTGAAGGAGAAAATTAAAAATCATTATATTGACTCAGAGCTGAACCATCCAAAATTAGTTTCCCTAGACAACCAAAGTTGGTGTAATTCTGGACTAAATTAGGAGTCCTACCCATATGTTAGTGGGTACATTTGTATCTGTGGAGTGTTCTAAGCCTTTCAGAAATGACTAGACTTAAGAGGGCTTTTCTTTTGGATTTCTTTTTCCTTTAGAACATAGGAAAATGAAATTTGTATAGTTAATTTGGTGAGTAGTGACAAAGCCAAGTATCTTTATCCTTTTTTCTCTGTGTTGAATATGGAGCTTAATTCTTGGAGTTTTAAAATAATCTTTTTCTTATACATTTTACCTGTTATGAACAAAGTGTTTGTAATTTAAGTAATAACTTTTTCATACCAAGTCATCTGACCTGGATTTTCAATGAAGGTAACTATTACAGATGGAAGACAAAACTTATTAATTGTAGTTTCACTCCTGTTTTTATTTCTGTTCTTTTCATTTCTCTTTGAACAGGTTGTCCTTTCAACAGTGTTTGATGAACTACAGGAACCTGCTTATACTTGAGTAATTGTTTTAAATTAAAAGATATAGGAAAGTTAAATACCAGATTAATGATAACCATGTTGTATTGTTTAATAGGCAGTGAAATCAGCTGTGCAGACCATCACTGTTGGAGGTGTGAGCACATCACAGTTTAAGACAATTATTCCTCTGGCAACTGCTCCAAATGTCCAGCAGATCCAAGTGCCTGGAAGCAAGTTTCATTATGTCCGACTTGTTACTGCCACAACAGCCAGTAGCTCAACTCAGCCAGTTAGTCAGAATCCCAGTACAAACACTCAGCCTCTTCAGCAAGGTTAGTAATCGTTTTTTAAAATAGTAATTAATGCTAATGCTTTGAACATTATTAAAAAACATTAGTCCTTTTCTTGCTGGTCTGATTAATTATGGTATTTCAGCTGATAGTTTGCATTAGGAAGCAGTGAAGTAGGATCGGTTGTATATGACTATAGTATTTCATTCTGCTAGAAGTTGGTACACAGTGTGCTATGCTACCAGATAATCATAATTACTCATCAATTTGCAGTTGGCCATTTTATTGTTAGTTTAAAAGCCTACCACTTATGTCAGTTAGATAAATTTAAATGGAACCAAATCATTTATCTTATTTCTAAACTATGAAGATGTTTGATACAGTTTGGGTCAGTTGAAATGATCAGTAGGCAAGGTATAAATGATAAGTAAAAATGTATGTCACTTTCATTTTTATTTTGAATCTGTAAATGCTAATAAAAAGTCATTAAAACATGTTTATATTTTGCTCAGTTGTATTTTTTTCTGGAGGGTATTCCTGTTTATAATCTTTCCATTTTCTGTTTGTGTTTAATCTTTTCTGCCACCCGAAATACAGACCCACATACATAACCTTTCTCCATATTTAACTACTTAAAAATTAAATGGTGTGAAAGAATTTTGGACAGTTTATAGCTCAATATGTCTTTTCAAGGGCTTGATTTCCTAAGAGTGATTTATTTATGCAAAAGAGAATTGTGCTCAACTTGAACATTTTCCCACCAAAGCCATACAAAAACCAGTATTCCAAGGCTACATACTGTTAATTGCTAGCTGATTGCAAACAGCACTGTAGAAAGACCAAAAGAGTGCTTGTTCAACCTTTTTAGAATATAATCTACCAGCTTGGTGAAGGAGGAAATCAGTTTAAGAAATTAAAGCCTTAAGAACTTGCAGGTATTGTTTCTGAAGTTTGCAAGGGGCTTTTCTAAAAGGATTGTTCAGAATTCCTGTTAAGAACAAAAAGATTACGTCAGCTTCTATGAAAACTGCAGTAGAAATGAGCCTTCCCTAAAGTTAAAGAGAAAGAGAGATGGGAACTGCTCACTTAAGTATAGACCATTAATATGACCCCCCTCCCTAGGTAATTTAGAAGTGTTCTGTTTTCTTCATTCCCCAGCTTTTAGTTAAAATGCAGAATGCAGATGCTAAGCTAATGGAAACCTAGAGTTCCCAAAGTTTCTAGTTCTGTGTGTACCCAAGCACAGGGACAATTATCCTTCCTTTATTCTCCAAATAAGAATCATCAGAGTTTGAGGACAAGCCACACACCTCTTCCTCATTATTTCACAGACCACTAGGAACTTCTTGCATTCTTTTAGTTGTTAGACTCACTTCAGAATTGCTGCTCTGTGTGCAAGTGGTATAGGGAGCCCCCTCTTCTGTGTCCCAAGCATGAATTCAGGCTTTTAATTCCTTATAATATTGCTGAGATCAGTCAACAGTGGTTATTATAATTTTACTAAAAGATAAAGTAACTGAGGATAATCAAACAGAACAGGAAACTTTCAAGTCAGGTATCAGATGTCACTAGTCCTATAATTCATGGTCATACATTCTTTCTATAGCAATTTTATTGAGATACTGGAGGCCTGATGCATGAAATTCTTCATGCAAGAGTAGGCCCGCCTTCCCCCGGCTGCTGGCCCCAGCTTCGTCTGGAAGGTTGTCCAGTTTAATTAGTACATTACGCTTTTATTATTATAGATAATTCATATCTACTTTAAAATTCATCCTTGCTAAGCATGCTGTCTAGTGGCTTTTTGTATATTCAGAGAGATGCAGTCATCATCGATAACTGTCCTCCTTCCCTCTTCTCCTTAGTTTGCCACCTTGCTGCAAGGGCCTGCTCCCTTTTAAAGGTCTGAGTTCTCTAATATTCTTCCAGGACTCTCAACTTTTCCTCTTCACCCATTAATCTTCCAACCTTTCTATCAAAAAGTCTTTTTTTCTTTTTCTCTTATAGTACAGAGCAGTTTAGATCCCATTATCTCAACTTCCCTTTCAGACCAGGCTAGATCATTTGCATAAATAAAAACTGAAGGGCTGTTCTTTCTTTCTAAATCCCTTTTTTAGACTATGGAAGTGGTGATAGTAGCACACATGGTATTTCTTTAGGTCTAGCGCCAATCCTGTTCCTAATAGGTGTAGCGCCAGTCTGAATTTTATCATAGCATTTTCCTTTCAAATCAGCTCATCCTTGTATTTTTAGTTTTAATAGCTGTCATTTTCCCAGTCACTTGAAAGCTTAGCAAAGACTTTTCTTCCCTTATACCTGCAATTCTACCAACCAAATGATGGATAATTCATACTCCTTTCACCTCTGTCAGGTCTCTGCAGCTGTTCTCTTCTTTCCATTCCCAGCACTGTCACCCCAGATTAGACCCTCATTTGTTGCATTCTTTTTAACTTTTCTTGCAACTCCATGCTGTTTTACGCATTGCTTTCAAATACAGTTTCTTTTTGTGCTATTCCAAATAGTATTTCTGTAGTACTTCAGAATTCTTAGAAATTTCTCATTGCCTACTGAATTAAAAATAGACTTCTACCTTAACATTCAAGGTCTTCAAAATGGCTGCAATCTGTCTTTTTGCTTGTGCTTGCCTACATTAACCCTCGGTTCCAACCAAACTGGTCTGTTCACCAACATTTTTGTGAAATGCTTTGCGGCTTCCCTCCACTTCTCATGCTTCTGCCCCTGCATGGAATGTCCTTCTCCAGACGGTGTGCCCTCTCTGCAACCTGTCCACTGGTCAGGACCTGTCTCAGGACACTGTATCCTCAATGCATTCTTTCCATACTCTCATCCTCTGCCAATCACATGTATGTTCTGCCTCATTTGAATTCCCACAACACTTCCTTTTTTAACAGGATTTATTTTATTGGGGTATTGTCTAATCTGCTCTACTTAATGTAATATCTTTGAGCAGGTGTCTTGTACTTTAGTTTTCCTGGGATGCTGTCCACAATGCCATTTATATAGTAGTAATGTTTGTAGTAATAACAACAACAATAATGGCATCTAACATTTATTAAGCACTTAACTATTTGTTGGACAATATTCTCATAAATTTTTATGAGTTTATATATTTAATTCTTATACTTTTTAAAGGAGTTACTATCTACATATTGCAGATGAAGATGCAGACAAAGAGAGTTTAAGTAGTTGGAAAGAAGCAGAATTGGGATTTGAATCTCCAGGGTCAGATGACTTATGAGCCCACACATATTCTTTTTATTAAAACCTATTTTTTAAAAATATTTTTTTATTGATTTTAGAGAGGAAGGGAGAGGAAGAGCGAGATAGAAACACCAGTAATGAGAGAGAATCATTGATTGGCTGTCTCCTGCATGCTCCCTACTGGGGATTGAGCCCACAACCCGGGCTTGTGCCTAGACTGGAATTGAACTTGGGACCCTTCAGTCCACAGGCCAGATACTCTATAAACTGAGCAAAACCAGCTAGGTTGCCCACACATACTGTATTCTTAACCTTCATGCTATACTACCTTCTAGTAGGTTCTTTATAAATAATGACTTATACAAGAATGATATTTTCTTTAGTTTGAATACAAACACCGTTTCATCTGACTGTATTTAGTAGTGAATGTATAAATCATCTGCGTACACATTGAAGTATTTTTAGAAGAATGTTTTAAATGAGAAACGTTCCCTCATAAAGTGACTATAGCTACCTGGTAAATGGATTAAGGAATTTTGATAAAAATTTCTTGGTAGATGGAGGATTGCTCCAAATAAGAAGCAAATTGTAATTCTTTAAGCTCTTTCATGAGGTTATCTTGAGAGAGCTAAGTACCTTAAATGTTTTAAATATTATTGTATGGAAGTAAATTGTCCCCTTTTCCCCCCTTTTTAAAAAAGCAAAGCCCGTGGTTAGCACCACTCCAGTGCGGATGTCCGTTCCACTTACACAGACTGTCAAACAAGTGAGTATCACATAACTTCTTTTTTCTGTATCTCCCAAACAGACAATTTACTTCTAAAATTGAAAGTTAAGATATTTTTTAAAAAGTAAGCTTTGGCTAGTTTTAATAAAGAAAAATTTTGCCTGACTTACTTTTTACCAGTCTGTTCTGGCATGCTTCTAATAATATCAGAATCACTGGATCAGTGATAGCAGTGTGTATAATCTTCACATGCTGTGCCCAGTTCATTCTCATTGCCACTGTAGTGATGGACACCTGGCTTGGCCAACATGGCGTAGCACTCTATTTCATATTTTCTAAGGCTGGACAGTTACTGGAGAGAGTGACCAATTTTACTTTGCTTGTCTGATCATTTTTAGAGGCTGCTTGTACCCCAGCACATACTTCCCAGTTTTCATAACAAGTTATAGTGTAGAGTTGATTGACTCCAGCCACTTTAAAAATATATACATAGATATTTTATTGATTTCAAAGAGGAAGAGAGAGGGAGAAAGAGAAACATCAATGATGAGAAAGAATCATTGATCAGCTGCCTCTTGCATTCCCCCCACCAAGTATTGAGCCTGCAATCTGGGCATGTGCCTTGACCAGGAATCAAAGTTTAACCTCCTGGCTCATAGGTTGACACTCAATCATCAAGTCACACTGACTGGACAGCTTTTTAATCTTCTTTGCAGCCACCATCTTTCTGCTTTACCCGTGGGTGAAAGTTAAGATTTAAGTATAAGAGATGTATACTGACTTGGAAAATTATAAAAAATTTTTTGTAATTATTTGATCTTTCTTTTTTTTAGGTTGTTCCAAAACCAATTAATCCAACTTCACAAATCGTTACTACTAGCCAGCCACAGCAACGGCTCATCATGCCTGCCACCCCACTGCCACAGATCCAGCCAAACCTCACTAACCTGCCGCCAGGCACGGTGCTGGCACCGGCTCCGGGGACGGGGAATGTGGGTTATGCAGTGCTTCCAGCTCAGTATGTTACTCAGGTATGAGGCAGAAATGAAGTCTTGCATTTCCTAAAGGACATTAGGTGTAAGATGTCTAGCAGTGTCACATTCTGAAAATGACTCAAACCATCTAACTTAGTATTAAGATAGCTCTTTCCAAAATTTTGAAATGTTAATGAAAACTGAGTTTATTTTTGTGTATTTTTAGCATTGAGAAATATAAAGCACAAGTCAAATATATAAGTCAAGACAGTTTGGAGCTGAGAGCAGGTTGATGAGAAGGCAAGATCATCTATACTAATAAAAGGGTAATATGCTAAATAAACAGGGTTGACTGGACATCTAACTTCCAGACAAAGCCATGGTGGCAGGGGCTGAGACAGAGGCAGTTAGAGGTGAGAGGTGACTAGGCTGGCAGGGAAGTTGTTATGTGGTGACCAGGTTGGCAGGAGTGCAATTAGGGGGTGGCCAGGCCGGTAGGTGAGCAGTTAGGGGCTGGCCAGGCTGCCAGCGGGGTATTTAGGGGCTGGCAAGGGCGGTAGGGGGGCACTTAGGAGTGGCCAGGCTGGCAGGGGGGCATTTAGGGAGTGTTCAGGCTGGCAAGCAGAGACAGTTAGGGGCGATCAGGCAGGCAGGTGAATGGTTAGGAGCCAGTGGTCCTAGATTGCAAGAGGGATGTCTGACTGCCATTTTAGGCTCCATCCTGCAGTGGTAGTCGGACATCCTCCGAGGGGTCACAGATAGGAGAGGGTGCAGGCAAGGTTGAGGGACCACTCCGCCTCTCGTCCCTCCCTCTCCCCTTACTAATTTTGTGCACTGGACCTCTAGTATAGATATAAGAGAAAATAAGATAATGTTAAAATTATGAGTCCAAATGAATTCAGAAAGGACTGTGACCCTAATAAAGCTCTTCTTCACCTATGAATATAATGCACTGACTTGTTCTTGGAAAATAGACTGTTAGATGGATTTCCAGGTGACATGTATTGAATGATCTGTCCAGACTCATTTGGTCAATCTTTATTTCTTTTTATTTTTTTAATATTTTTATTGATTTTTTTACAGAGAGGGAGAGGGACAGAGAGTTAGAAACGTCCATGAAGGAGAAACATCGATCAGCTGCCTCCTGCACGCCTGCAGGATGTGCCCACGACCAAGGTACATGCCCTTGACCGGAATCAAACCCGGGACCTTTCAGTCTGTAGGCCTATGCTCTATCCACAGAGCCAAGCCGGTTTTGGCTTTTGGTCAATCTTTAGATCAAAGCCACAGATTATCCAATTGGCTGGCCTGGATTAGGAGTGCTGCTTCTAGGAAGCAGAAGTTTTCTTTTTCATGTCAGAGTAGATCAAATTTGCTCGGTTGGTATTGTTCAGTGGTTGAGCATTGATCCATGAACCAAGAGGTCACTAGTTTCATTCCTGGTCAGGACACATGCCCAGGTTTTGGGCTTGATCCTCAGAAGGGGCTGTGCAGGAGGCAGCCAGTCGATGTTTCTCTCTCATCAAAGCCTATCTCTCTCTCTCTCTCTATTTCTCTCCCTTCCTCTCTCTCTAAAATCAATAAAAACATTTTAAAAAGTTAAAAGTCAAGGAAATTAGTACTATGTTCTAAGCCAGTGGTTGGCAAAATGCGGCTCACGAGCCACATGCAGCTCTTTGGCCCCTTGAGTTCAGTTCAGGACTACCCTAATTAAGTTAATAACAATGCACCTACCTATATAGTTTAAGTTTGAAAATTTGGCTCTCAAAATAAATTTCAATTGTTGTACTATTGATTTTTGGCTTTGTTGACTAATGAGTTTGCTGACCACTGTTCTAAGCTGTTGAATTGTTGATTTATTCAGCTTGTAAGAGGAGAAACAGAAACATATCTGTACTTTAATTAAATGTAGTTTGGAGTATGATATGTGGCTGCTAATTATAAAATAACATTAATGTTCAATATTTTTATCATTAGCATCTTTTTTATGTTTAGAAATCTGTAAAATAGAAACCTAATTATTGTGCATGTAACTTCTCATTTTCTATAACTTGCAATGTAATGAATGATCAATATAGTAAGTTTTATTTACAAGTAGATACATTGCATTTTTCTAGCCATTACACGAAATTACAGTACTTTTAAGGAATTTTCAAATTCTAATAAGATACTCCTCTATGAAAATTTTATTATATTTGTACCATATTGTACTTTTAAATGTTCACATTGTTTTTACCTCTAATATTAGTTGGGATGTTTAGTAAAGCTGCCTTTAGGTAGCATGTTTGCATGAGATTTTTATTCTATTTTTTCTGTTTTAATAAATGAATTTGTTCTTCTCACTGCTAATTATATCTGCAAATGTTGTCCATTTTTGTAAATATAGCCTAAAATTATCTTTCTTTACATGTAGCTACAGCAATCTTCATATGTGTCTATAGCAAGCAACTCTAACTTTACTGGTACATCAGGTGTCCAGACCCAGGCAAGGCTTCCATTCAATGGGTGAGTATTTGGAAATATGTAAGTTAAATTGTTGGATCAGGTTAAATGCAGCATCATATATATATATATATATATATATATATATATATATATATATATATATATATAAAATTTCAAATACATTTATTTTATTTTTTCCCCCTTAAAGCTATGTGAGATAGTCAAAAGAATTCCCAAATATCTTTTTTGAGGGCCATCCCTTGAATTGCCTATTCTAGTTTTGTCATAGCCAATACTGTATCAGTACCAACTCAAGGGTTCCTCCCCTCCCTCAGAGGCCCTCCACCTCCACATCAAGTGTAAATAATGGTATTCACATACAAACCAAGCTTTCTGTGCAGGATGAGTTCCCAGCTGAGTTTGGAGGCCTCTAGAGTTTTCCCAGGCATGGTGTCAGGGAGGTAAAGTGGGGGTTCTTGGTGATATGTGGGTGGATTTTTAAAATTTTAAGAATCATGTATTTATTTTCTTTCCTTTTTGTTAATTTTTAATAAATTGTTATTGTTCAGTTTATTACAGATGTTCATCTTCCCCACCCCCCATAGCTCCTTTCCTCCAGATACACAACCCCCCCCCCCAATGCCCTTACCCCTGGTCACTGTCTTCATCCATAGGTATAAGATTTTTGTCCAATCTCTTCTCGCACCCCTCACACTCCCTTCCCCCGAGAATTGTCAGTTCATTCCCTTTCTATGCCCCTGATTCTATTATATTCATCAGTTTATTCTGTTCATCATATTCTTTATTCACTTGATTTTTAGATTCACTTGTTGATAGATAGGTATATATTTGTTATCACTTTGTTTTTCATAATTTTTATCTTCACCTTTTTTTTCTTCTTCCTCTTCTTAAAAAATACCCTTCTGCCAAAACCGGTTTGGCTCAGTGGATAGAGTGTCAGCCTGTGGACTGAAGGGTCCTGGGTTCTATTCTGGTCAAGGGCACATACCTTGGTTGTAGGCACATCCCCAGTAGGGGGAATGCAAGAGGCAGCTGATTGATGTTTCAAAATCTCTTTCTCTCTCTCTTCCTCTCTGTAAAAAAGTCAATAAAATATATTTTTTAAAAAAGAAAAGAATACCTTTCATCATTTCATATAATCCTGGTTTGATGGTGATGAACTCCTTTAGCTTTTTCTTATCTGGAAGCTCTTTATTGACTTTCAATTCTGAATAATAGCTTTCCTGGGTAGAGTAATCTGGTTGTAGGTTCTTGCTGTTCATCGCTTTAAATATTTCCTGCCACTCTCTTCTGGCCTGCATAGTTTCTGTGGAGAAATCTGCTGACAATCATATGGGTACTTCTGTGTAGGTAACTAACTGTTTTTCTCTTGATGCTTTCAAGATTCTCTTTGTCTTTTGCCCTTGGCATTTTAATTATGATGTGTCTTGGTGTGGTCCTCTTTGGATTTCTTTTGTTTGGGGTTCTCTGCGTTTCCTGGACTTGTAAGTCTATTTCTTTCACCAGGTGGGAAAGTTTTCAGCCATTATTTCTTCAAATAGGTGTTCAGTATCTTACTTTCTCTTTTCTTCTGGCACCCCTATAATTCTGATGTTGGTGCACTTGAAGTTGTCCCAGAGGCTCCTTACACTGTCTTCACATTTTTGGATTCTTTTTTCTTTTTGTTTTTCTGGTTGGGTGTTTTTTGCTTCCTCATATTTCAAATCTTTGGTTTGATTCTTGGTGTCCTCTAGTCTTATGTTGGATTTCTGTATATTATTATTTATTTCAGACAGTGAATGCTTAATTTCTGGTTGGTCCTTTTCCATTTTTTGGTATTCTCATTAAGATCCTTGAAGGTCTCACTAAGTTTCTCAGAGGTCTCACTAAGTTTCTCGGAGGTTTGTAGAAGATTCTTGAGTAACCTTATAAATGTGGTTTTGAACTCTATGTCCAGTAGTTTGCTTTCTTCCATTTCTTTCATTTGTGACATGTTTCTTTGTCTCCGCATTTTGGCTGCTTCCTGGTGTTGATAAAGTGGCTTTGTGTGCTAATTGTCCTTTATGGCCCAGTAGCTCCGTCTCCTCAATCACCTGAGGAGGACACTCTTGGTGCACCCCTGTGTGGGCTGGGTACACAGTCTTATTGTAGTTAAGCCTTGATTGCTATTGGTACACTGCTAGGAATTGACCTCCAGGCCAATTGACTGTGAGGATTAGCTGTGTATGTAATGGAAGAATTCTGTGCTGGAGACACCCCTATGGGGCAGGACTTGCTTCAGGGGGCTTTGGTGCTCGCCAGGTCTGCCTCTTGAGTGTGTCACTTATGTATGTGAGGAGTTGAAATCTGGTGTCATCTCACACTGACCTCTAGGTACACTGGTTCCTGGATCTCCTCCAAGGAAGTGCAAGTCAGCTAGTGTCTGAGGCCACCCAGCAGGAGCTACAGGGAGATATGTAGATTTCTCCTCTTTGCTTGGAGTTTGGAAGTTTTGGAGTTGTCTGACCCAGTTGCAATTTTTAGGTTAAGCTCCTAGAAGGCAGGCCATTCATATGCAGAAGCTGCTGCACACAGCTCTGTGGGTTTGTAAATCGGGCAGGATGGGGTCTCAGGGGAGCCCCTAGGGTGTGGCAAACAGTGATGTCTGCTAGTCAGCGCTCTCTGGGTCTCTGTGTTTCCGAGTTCTGTTCTGTGTCTCACGCCCCGTGCCCTGCACCCCAGCACAGTAAACAGTGATTCCAGTGTGCACCTCTGTGAGAGATCCACCTGACCTGATGGCAGACAGTCCAGTTTCTCCCTGTATGAATCTTGCCAGAAACTGGAGTTCAGAGAGTCAGGAACTTGTAACTCCCTCCCAATTGAAAAAAACAGCAAACGCCAGCCCAATTTGCACGTGTCTCCGTACCTCTTTCTGAGCCTCTGTCCATCCTATTAGGTCTCAATGCACTTTTTTCTTTCCTTCTAATTGTAGAACTTCCACTCTGCCAATTTTCCCGTGATTCTGGGGGATAGTCTTTTTGACTTTTAGTTGTAGTTTTGGTGTGGTTGTGAGAGGCAGCACATACAGGTGTATACCTTATGCCATCATTTTGGTTCTCCATATGTATTTATTTTCATGCATTAAATATATTAGTAGCTCATCAAAAAAAGGAAAAAAGAGAGAGAAGTCCCAACTTTCTTTTTCTTGGATATACTAATTTTTCTACATGCTTTATTCTTTCTCTGCCCTCCCTCTTTTCTCCTTTTCCCACCCTAAATATATTTTTTAAAGGATAGTGGTTTTTAAATTGTTATGTTGGATCCTTGCTTTTTATTTATTTTTTTAATCTGTTGTTTGTTGCCTTTGCAGTGTTGGATGGAACTAGTCTACCTCTCCCTACCCTCCAAAATTCCAGCCCCACACACTCTTTTCTACTCACTACCTTTTATAATTAAGTCTGAAAAGTTTTTGGGATGATTTATTTTTTTGGGAGAGTATTTTTTGTGGGATGTTCTGTAGAAGTTATTGATAATGTCCCATTTTTTTTAGGATTTTTTATTGACTTTGAGAGAGAGAGGAAGGGTGAGGGAGAGAGATAAACATCGATCTGAGAGTGCACACCGCCCCCATTGGGGATTGAGCCTGCAACCAGGAATCAAACTGGCAACTGTTTGATGCAAGGGGATGATGCCCAACCAACTGAGCCTCACCAGCCAGGGCTGATAATATCCCCCACCCCACCTCATATTTTGACACTCTGCCTATTTTCATGTTACAACTTGCTTTTGAACTTAATGTGAATGGAACAATATAGCAAACTTTTATTAGAGACTAGAAATTCATACATGGGTAGGGTCCTTAGGCCTGGCTGCCAATCAGGGCCAATAGGGGGCTTTTCAGTTGCTGGCGGGAGCCTTCTTTCCCCTGCTGCCAGCTCATAGTTGGGGCCTTTCTTCATTCTGTACCGCCCCCTGGTGGTCAGTGCACATCATAGCAAGCAATTGAACTCCCAATCTCCTGGTCAAACTCCCAAGATGACAATTTGCAGGCTGTTATATATAGAGTTTTATACATTTGTTAAAGCTTTGTCTTAGGAGGAATTTACAGGTTCGGGACTTTACTAATTTTGAATACTTTTAACTGATTAAAATGTGTATAATATTTTTGTGTGTCTGTACAGTATAATCCCATCAGAGTCTGCCAGTCGGCCCAGAAAGCCCTGTAATTGTACAAAATCGCTGTGTTTGAAATTGTAAGTCTTTTTGCTACTATTTCCTCATTTGATATACCCAAAAATGCTTTTAAAAATAAATGTAGTTAACTAAAATTTCTTTATAGACCAATTCCATAAAGAAGTGTGAATGTTTGAGAGTATGATAGTGTGAAAATACTGTTTCATTCATTCAGAAAAAAATAATTGTAGAGTCTTTACCATAGATAAGGCACAGGAGTAAGAGTTAGGGAAATAGCAGTAGAAGAGAGAGTTTTTATCCTCATTAATAATAAGTTTGATCTTATTTATGACCATGGTCAATTGGTCTCTTGAATGAGGTGATACTCTGAGTGGGTTTAAAATTATTGGATGATTAATTTGCTTATTAGTACTGAACTAAGAGATTTAACATGAAACAATTAAATGAAAAGCATTGGTCATGTGGGAGTTTAGAATCCAAAGAAGCATGGCAGTAGTTCGAGCATGCAGGTTCCACTAACAGAATATAACCCACATTTCTCCTTCTTTGTGATTTTGAAATAACTTACTTAGGGTGCACACAAAATCTAACGTTGACAGCTGTTACTACTAGAACTAAGTTTCTAAAGTATAATTCTAGGAGTCAGTGAGTTTAATTTTGAGCTTTATCATGTAGTTGATAATATATGTTAGCTCTAACTAGATAGCTCTGACTATATTTCTAAAATGTTTTGTCATGAATATAATGCTATTAAATCAGATAATTTATAGTTCTGTTTAACAATGACTTTTTAAATATAACTTAGACCAACTTTTATATTCCAGATATTGTGATTGCTTTGCAAATGGTGAATTTTGCAACAACTGCAATTGTACTAATTGTTATAATAATTTGGAACATGAAAATGAAAGGCAAAAAGCAATAAAGGTGATTATTTTTTATTTTATTTAACAAAAATTTTAGTTTTCATCTGTTTTATGTAGAACTCTTTGTTTTACAAGGAAAATTAATTCTCCTTTGTAGTATTTAAATTTAATTTCCTGTGATTTAACATCACTTGGTATGTGCTCTGTTTTGATAGGCATGCCTTGATAGAAATCCAGAAGCATTTAAGCCTAAAATAGGAAAAGGAAAGGAGGGAGAATCAGATCGACGTCACAGCAAAGGATGTAATTGCAAACGCTCAGGATGTCTTAAAAACTACTGTGAATGCTATGAGGTGAGATGCTGGCTGGGGAAAATAAGTAGCCATCTTTTGAAAATCACATTAGAAGAGCATACTATAAAATTTCACTTGGATATTGAGAGATTGCTTTGCTATTACAATTTGAAAATATGCATAGTTGGCCCAAGGATCCCTCATTTGAGGAAGAGCTTCCAAGCAAGGCTCAGAGAGCAATATAGACCTACCTCGTTTTATTGTATCTAGCTTTACTGTGTTTCACAGATGTTGAGGTTTTTGTTTGCTTGTTTGTTTTTTTGTTTTGTTTTAGAAGCAAAAAGATTATATCTTGCTCTCAATGGTCTGGAGCCAAATCTGCAATATCTCTGTGGTATGCCTGTGCCTTAGTTTTGTCATCACAGCTTGGGATCTCATTAGCTGCTTTACCAGTTCATAACTTCTTACTCGGAAGTATACATATCAGAGCACCAGTTTATTGATTTTCAGTAATAAATAAATAAATAAATAACATCAGAGTGGATTGGAAACTCTATAGTGCTTGTCAGCTGAAGGTCAGAACTACCCAGTCTGTCCCCCGAGGGCTCTTTGGAATATGTATAGACACAGAATAGCCTGCATTTCAGGGTATAGTCCTAAAAATAAAGATTTATTTTGCCCAAATGCCAATAGTGCACAGAACACTGCTCTGTGGAAAAGTAAATTATGTTAAGAGGTTTGCTTTGTTAACATAAAAACAGGAAAGGAGGGATATAAAATATTGCTGGAAAAAATTATTGATCATTGTGAAGTGATTGCATCTCTTTTTACTCTTTACCACCCCACTCAACTGGCTGTTTTTATTTATGAATCAGGAATCTTTTTATTTTTTTAATCCTCACCCGAGGATGTTTTTATTGACTTTTAGAGAGGAAGAGAGGAAAGGAATGAGAGGTAAGGGGGAAGGGGAAACATCCATCGATTACCTCCCATATGTTCCCCAGTGGGATGGAGCCACCACCTTTTGGTGCATGGGAAGACACTCCAACCAAATGAGCCACTTAGCCAGGACCCAGGCATCTTTTCTGAAGAATGTAATTGAAACTCTCCTTTGACAGATGACATGTAAACCATCCTCTTGTTTCAGAGAAAGTACTATTATGGTTTATTATTTTTCTTTTCAAAGGTGAAATACAAGAATCTAGTCATGCCAAGATTAGTTCCCCCCTCCCTTCCTTCCTTTTTTCTTTTTTTCTTTCTTAGAGAGAGAGAGAGAAACATCAATGTGAAAGAGAAACATTGATTGGTTGACTCCTGTTCGTGCCCTGACTGGGGATCAAACCAGCAGCTTAGGTATATTCCCTGTCTAAGAATCGATCCTGCAGACTTTTGGTGCCTTGGACGATGCTCCAACCAACCCAGCCATCTGGCCAGGTCTGTAATTGATTTCTTGGTGCACCTGAAACTCTTTAATGAAAATCTTTGGAGTTAAGTCATTCATACAGTTGACTCTTCTCATCTGGTATATTTTTATACTTTCAAATTTCACTTTATTTTTAGTTTTGACAGAAGGCCTTGCACTTGGTCAGGTAATACCACCAAGGATCGCACTCTCCCCTAGTAAGATTTGCTCTGCTCCAAGAATATGCAAGATTTATTTATGTACTGTTCTGGGCAGTGTGATTCAGTTGGTTGAGCATTGTTCCATGCAACCAAAGGTCACTAGTTTGATTCCTGATCAGGGTACATGCCTGGGTTGTGGACTTGATCTCTAATAGGGGACATGCAGGAGGCAGTCGATGGATGATTCTCTTTCATCATTGATATTTTTCTCTATCTCCCCACCTTCCTCTTTCTCTAAAAATCAATTTTAAAATATTTTTTAAAAAAAGGTTTGTGTACTTATTTCCTCATTTATATATCGCATAGGTAAAAAACATTGTTCAGGAAATACGGGAAAATAAATTTTGTTAGTCCGAAAGCCAATATGAGTGAAAATTGCATAAAATCAAGATTCTTTTTTGAAGTCTCTTAAAATCTGAGTCCAACAAGCCAGTTTTTCATTCGGTATTGGAAGAGATTGACTTTTTTTTTTTTTTTAATTGATTTTTCACAGAGAGGAAGGGAGAGGGATAGAAAGCCAGAAACATCGGTGAGGGAGAGACATCGATCAACCGCCTCCTGCACACCCCCTACTGGGGATGTGTCCACAACCAATGCACATGCCCTTGACCAGAATCGAACCTGGGACCCCTCAGTCCGAAGGCCGATGCTCTATCCACTGAGCCAAACCGGTCCTGGCAAGAGATTGACTCTTTTATTTTATTTTATGTTTTTATTGATATTAGAGAGAGGGATGGAGAGAGAGAGAAACATCAAAAATGAGAGAGAATCATTGATCAGCTGCCTCCTAGTGGGGATCAAGTCCACAACACAGGCATGTGTCTTTACTGTGACCTCCTGGTTCATGGGTCAAAGTTTAGTCACTGAACCACACTGGCTGGGCCTGAATCTATTATTTGTTGTTGATCAAATAGGCTTCTGCTAGTAAACCATATCATATAAAAATTATGAATATGTTCAATTGTAAGCCATAAAACCAAGTTCACAAAAAGAGAAAAGATGGAAATTGATGTAAAGCTAGGTCAGAAAGACTAAGTGTCAGTGAACAATCAATACATGCTCTTCAGACAGATGTGAACTAATCATTTAATTGAATTGTTAGCAAATCTGTGAATCAGTCAAAGTAGAAAAGACTGGTTGAAATATGTTAGAAAAGAAAAAGCTTCCCGACCCTATACACTTAATATGCTAAGTGTCCAACTATTTGTCCGACTATTCCACCAGTCACTATGATGTGCACTGACCACCAGGAGGCAGATGCTCTAAGTGTTAGGTTAGCTTGTTGCACGAATTTGTGCACCCAGCCTCTAGTCTATTATAATGAAACTAGAGGCCTGGTGCATGAAATTCATGCACAGATTGGGGGAGGGGTGTCTGTGCCAGCCTGATTGCCCCTAACCACTTCTGCCTGGGCCCCTGCCACTGTGGCTTTGTCCGGAAGGAAAGCAGAATGACTGGAAGATGTCCAGTAGACCCGGTCTAATTAGCATATTACCCTTTTATTAGTATAGATGCTTGACATTCAGGACATATCCAATGTTTAATTAATTTTTTGTCCTAAAAGACTAAGAAATAGAGAAACTTGGAATACACTAAACTTTGACCTGCAGTGACTGACTCGATATGAATTAGCTGCGATGTCTGACAAGTTTGTTTGAATTGGCTTTTTTGGTTTTGTTGGTCTGCATCTAGATAACATTTATGTTCCTGTCACAGAGCTTGTTGATAGAATGCATGACTATCCACATTACTTAAATGTTTGTGCCTTTTCTTTTGATTTTTTTTTACTCTACCTTCCTTTTTTTTTCTTTTTTATCACAAAATAAATTGAATTAGCAAAAGTCAAATGGCTGCCTTGTCATTCTAATTTCTCCCTCCTGAATTCCTGTTAAATATTAATACATTGCTGAAACCGGTTTGGCTCAGTGGATGGAGCATCGGCCTGCGGACTGGGGGGTCCCAGGTTCGATTCCAGTCGAAGGCATCCCCGGTGGGAAGTGTGCAGAGGGCACCTGATCGATGTCTCTCGTCGATGTTTCTAACCCTAACCCTCTGTCCCTCTCCCTTCCTCTCTGTAAAAAAAATCAATAAAATATATTTTAAAAAATATTAGTACCTTTCTTAAGGTTCTTAAAACAAAAACCTAATCCAAATTTACCTTATTGGTATGTCTATGTCCCTACCCCTTCAGAGATTTTATCTCTTCATCATTAGATACTTCATCCCAGACGGCCTCATGGTAACCCAATTAACTCAAAATTTATACCCATTTTTATTCCCTTTGGTTAATGGAATTTATTAGTGTGTTGTAAGAAAGAAGCAGGACAAATGTGTTCATAATATGACCTGTTTATCTTGCTATGTGTTATGGAAAAAAATTGATTATTTAAATTGACATGGATTCACTGAAGAAAATGCAGCCAATAACATACTTAAATTTACTAGGAGTCTGCAAAATATAAATTAAAGAACATAAGATCTCACTTTATTTTCCCCCAATCAGATTGATAAATATTAAAAGGAGCAATAATATACGTTGTTGGAGGGAATGTAAGAAAGTCTCCCTTCATACATTGTTGATGAGGTAGGTATCATAGCCTTTTGAAAGAACAATCTGTCCACATCTATTAAAATTAAAATACATGGACCCTTTGACCAGTGAGCCCAAGTCTAGAAATCTACCCATCAACATAAGAAACATTCAAACACCCTAACCGGTTTGGCTCAGTGGATAAAGCATTGGCCTTCGGACTCAAGGGTCCCAGGTTTGATTCCGGTCAAGGGCATGTACCTTGGTTTTGGGCACATACCCAGTAAGGAGTGTGAAGGAGGCAGTTGATCAATGTTTCTCTCTCATTGATGTTTCTGACTCTATCTCTCTCCCTTCCTCTGTCAACTATGCCGAGGAGCAAAATCTCAACAGATTGAGATAATGCTCTAGAGAATGGCAGTTTTTTTACCTTATTTTATATATTACAATTAGAAGAGAAGATGTAAGTGAAATTCATTGGTGATAAATCAGGGAGGCTGGAGAAAGCAAAACTGGGGAAACTTCTGGGATTGGGTAAGAAGTAAAATGATAGACATATAGCCCGGCTGCAGTGGCTCAGTAGTTGAGCATTGACCTATGAGAGCCAGGAGGTCACAGTTTGATTCCTGGTCAGAGCACATGCCTGGGTTATGGGTTCTAAATCCAGTAGGGAGTGTGCAGGAGGCAACCAATTAGTAATTCTCTCTCATCATTGATATTTTTAACTATATATATTTTAAAAGTAATAGACATGTACATCTTCTACATGGGAGGATACAGGATAGTTAATAGTCAGCAGTTAACACAATAAAAATAACAATGAGAGTATTTGTAGTCTCTGCTCTGGTGCATAGATTGTGCTCTGAGAGGTCTAGAAAAAAAGGGAAGTTACCCTGACTTTCCAAAGGTATGTTATCATAGATGAAAGGAAGAGTAGACAAGCTCAGTTGAGGTAAAGATTGACTTTTGTCAGGCAAGATTCTAGCTACTCTTGACTACCTGCCATATAACATTTTGTTAAAAAGTTTTCATTTCAGCCTGACCAGTGTGGCTTAGTGGTTGAATATTGACCTGTAAAATCAGGTGGTCACAGTTCAATTCCCGGTAAGGGGACATGCCTGGGTTGCGGGCTCCATCCCCAGGGAGGGTGTGCAGGAGACAGCCAGTCAGTGATTCTCATCATTGATGTTTCTCTTTCTTCCTCTTCCTTCCTCTCTGAAATCAATAAAAAAATATATATATATTTTAAAAAGTTTTCATTTCAGACCATTCTTGTAGCCCTTTCCTGAGTTTGTCAGATTAGCATGTGGCCTCTTTTCAGTCCATATATTTTATAGAAATAAAAATACATAAGATCTTTTTATGCATTGTTTGTGGTACTCATGAGCTAGAAACAAATGTCCATCATACTAAAAAATGAAAAAGACTTTAGGATTTATGAGGAAGTATATGTATATGTACATAAGATCTATGTTTTTTTCTTAAGTGTACATATATTTTACGTACTTTTTATGATTTAATATGGGCTTTTGAAGGGTTTGAGGAATCTAGATAAGGGAGTTCAGGGAGGGAGATATTCATAATAAAAACAGCAACTATGAAATCCTTTTCATGTGATATTGTGTGTTTGCATAAATGGGAGGTCACTAACATGTTAATGATGACTTGATTGAGGTGGTTTGATTCTGGATGACATTATTTTTAATATTATAATGAATCAGTCATATTCATTATAAAGAAAATGTTTTTCATACCAAGAGGAAAATCTGTGGGGGCGAGGGGAGGAAAGGAACTCAAACACAAACATTGCATAGCCATTCTCAGAGTTAAGAATACCTACCTATACACGAGTAGTTAAATCATTTGGTGTTTGTCAGCAAGAGATGTTTCCATTTTTATCTTTATGCCAGTTGACCAGTTAGTTATCTGTTGGTTTGATCAGGGAGAGTCTATAGTAACTTGTTTTGGTTTTGTTATGGAAGCTTTTCTTTTGTATATCTTTTAGGCAAAAATAATGTGTTCCTCAATATGCAAATGTATTGGCTGTAAGAATTTTGAAGAAAGCCCAGAAAGGAAGACTTTGATGCACTTGGCAGATGCAGCTGAAGTAAGGGTACAGCAACAAACAGCTGCGAAGACTAAGTTATCGTCTCAAATTTCAGACTTGCTTACTAGGCCAACACCAGCTTTGAGTAGCGGAGGAGGAAAGTAAGTTAATAGTTTCATCTTTTTATGACATGAATATTCATTTTTTATAAAGTTTCTCCTTCTGGACAAAATTGAGTTCATACTTGGTTGTTGCAAAACTGATTTTTACATTTTCTTGCTATCTTTAATTACTTGTTGTAAAGGAATTTAAAGGCAACAGAAGAATCACTGTAGACACATTGCACAGTTCTAAAATGCAGTAATGCTTTAGTTCACTCGGCTTTAATTTCATTGGCTTTCTCCCTACTAAGATAAGCAATTATATAATTTGACAAACCTCTAAGAAAACCAGATTTTTCATAACTCTTACTGGTTGTGTCATTTTCCATATTTTTGTACTTTGTTACTGTCAATGTAGGAAATGTCCAGACCTATCAGAATTTTTAGAGGAGTTTATTTGAGCCAAACTAAGGAAAATTACTGGGAAGCAAAGTCTCAATGGATTGAGAAAGTGCTTCAGAAATTAGTAGTTTTGCACCTTATTTTATACATTACAAACAAAGGAGGAGGCATAAGGGTGTTATGAAATTCATCGGTGATAGATTAGGGAGATGGGAGAAAGCAAAGTAGGGAAATCCCTGGGATTGGATTAAAGGTAAAACAAATTACCCTGATATTCCAAAGGTTATCATTAATGCAAAAAGACAATAGAATGGCTCAGTTAAGGTCAAGATTGATCTTTGTCAAGAAAGATACCTGGCCTAGGACTACCCTCTGTGACTAGCTTTTAATTAGAAAGTTTTAATTTCAAGTCATCCTGTGAGATTACTTTAGGTCTCTGAGTTTGTGTTTCATTCACATTACCTTCTCTTGCCTTTTCTGTGCCCTCTTAGCACTAAACACTGTATTATTGTAGTTCCTTATTGCACTAGACTGCTGAGCTCTGGAGTAGAAAAGCTGGAGCTTCATTTCAAGTCCTGGTGACCTAAGTTTAAATGTATCTGTGCTCTATAGTAGTGTGTGAATCCAACAAGAAAATCATCTCTGAGCCTGTTTTCTTAGCCTTCAAATCAACCATGTCACAGACTCGGAGGAGAAAAGCATCTCTGTTGCAGTGTTTGGTAGGGCCTGATTCTACAAGTTTACTGACTTGGATTTATATTTGTTTGTTAGAGGTTAATTTGAGGAATTATTAAATGCAATGACCCTTGGAAATGGTATGTAATTTAAAAATGTCTAAGTTGAAGTAAGACCTAATACTTACAAAAGTAAGACTTCTTTTGTAAAACATATTTCAGCTATTAGTTTTAAAGAACTTTTACAACTCTAATAATCAGCAAGTGGTTCTTCACTGAATAAAGTAGAAATGGGTTGACATCGTAATAAGGGATCCTTTCTGGTCACCTTGCTTCCAATAACCTATTAGAATATTAAATCTATCTCCATGTGGAGATTAAAGATATTGCTACACTCAAATATTTATAATTTTTCACTTTATTGCCATGAAGGAATATTTACACTATGAAGTATAAAATACAAAATAATATACTATAATCAAAACTATGTAAAAACAAATATTAAAAATATACCAACATGTAACATTTGTCTTCGAGTGGCAAGTTTGAATTTTTCTTTCCTTTTTCTAATTCCAAAATGTGATATGAGCACTACAGTATTACTAACTATACAATATTGTAATATTAACATGATTATAATATTTTCTAATTTAAAGTACTTTTTGTATTTTAAAGATTTCTATATACAGTTATATACCAGGCTAAATCCTGAATTACCCTGCCTTATCATAGAGGGCTTTAATTAAAAACTTCATTTTTTTGTTCTGCAGTTTTCTTTTATCAGTGACTGCTTAAAAGTTGCTGCGTTAGTGGTAGATTTAGGTTGCCCAATTTTGTCTCCTGAGGGCTTTTAACACTTGGCTACATATAGTAAGCCTCAGTATGAATTGCTCTAATTCAGAACTCAGTTCAGGTCTTTATGAATGAAACTCCATGTAGGGGCAGCATTTGATTTCCCCTTGTTTTGTTTATTGTGATAGAACAATGCAAAATTTTGGAGTGCTTGATTTTTAAAAGAAACAAATATGTGGAAATATGGGAAAATATTTTTAGTGTTGTCCAGGAGATAGTGCTTTCAATTCCCAATAATTCACCTTTTCATTCAGCAAATATTTTTGGATTATCTCTGGGTCAGACACTTTTATACAGTGAAGAAACAGCAGTAAATAAAATAAATACTGCACTCATGGACTTTACATTTATGAATCAGGAAGACTTTTGTTATAGAAATACCAACTCAGGATGTAGAATTACATCTTTTAGTTACCTAGGTAACTTTGTCTAGGTCAAAGTGGTCGGCAAACTGCGGCTCGCAAGCCATATGCGGCTCTTTGGCCCCTTGAGTGTGGCTCTTCCACAAAATATCACGTGTGGGCACACACGTACAGTGCAATTGAAACTTCGTGGCCCAAGTGCAGAAGTTGGTTTTCGGCTCTCAAAAGAAATTTAAATCGTTGTACTGTTGATATTTGGCTCTATTGACTAGTGAGTTTGCCAACCACTGGTCTAGGTAATAAAACATATTTTATGTAAAATGTTATATTTTCTGAACAATATTTTTCAGGTATGCTCAATCATAAAACCAGGCCTGTTTATAGCTCTTTAAGATGTGCTGTACTCATTGCATAAATGTGATATAAAGTGTGCTGATGAATCATGAAAATGTCAACAGATTTCCAAATGAAACAGTGCCACTCACTTTTATAGTTATTCAGCACCCCATCATCTCTCTTTCTCTACATCATTTCAGATTGCCATTTACATTTGTAACTAAGGAAGTAGCTGAAGCCACGTGTAATTGCCTTCTTGCCCAGGCTGAGCAGGCAGACAAGAAGGGAAAATCAAAGGCAGCAGCTGAACGGATGATACTTGAAGAATTCGGACGATGTTTGATGAGCGTTATCAACTCTGCAGGAAAAGCAAAAAGTGACCCTTGTGCTATGAATTGCTAACTCTTGTACAAAAGACTGATAAATGGAACTGTACAGAAAATTAAAGGTGCAGGGACACTGGATTTTCTGGAAGATAGTTTAACAATTATTGTATTGTTAATTCAGTCCTTGTGAAACCTGAAATTATAATATTGAGAGGAAATTTTAAATGAGAAAATTAGTACATTTTAAATCTTAGTTAAATCTGCTTATGCCCCTTCTAAATTGAATTTTTCTTTATTGTATTATATAGATTTTTAATTTGCTTGTGTTTCTTAAGAATTAGATGTTCTAGCCTCTGACTCTATTGACAAAGAACATTTATAAATTACTATAATTTATAATGTATGGCGTTGTATGACTTTGTTCAGTAGAAAAAGCCAAAGCAGCATTGGTATTTTCCAGTCATTCTCTGGTTCTAGGCTAGACTCTAAGCAGATAGAACATCTACATAAACAAGTTCTTATGAAACATATTTCAATGACATTATGTTTTAAAAAGTACTATATTTTTAAAGAAAAATCAACTTTTTAGGGTAGATATTGGAATAATGTCCTATTGTCACTTTGGGAATGTAAGAAGAAAAAGTAATCCATAGGCACACTTTTAAAATAAAAGAAGTTATTTTGTGGGTTTTTTTTTTAAGACATTAAAGGATAATAGATTAATTTTCAAAGGATGGGCAATGTGTTTTTATAATAAGTGACTAAGAAATGCTCTGGGATGTTTTTTCATTTTCTTTCAAAGAAGTGGTATGTATTTGAAATAAATTATCAAGGCTGGTTACTGGATACCATTAAAATGAAAGGTTCCTATAAATAAAAGCTAAACTTATTAGGTAGTGGTAAAATAGAACCTTATATAATAATCAGGTATAAAAGCTGAATTGGATGGAGAAATGAAGAATATTGAAGTTCTAAGAGATGAATATAGGGAAGGATTTTTCATCTGTATAAGCAGTTCTCTTTATAGGCTTTTGAACTAAGAGGTTTCAAACCAGTATATGAGTTAATTTACTGAAATGAGCCTCCTAACAAAGCTTTCAAAATTGTAGTGGGTATTTTTTTATAAGGGAAGCTTAATATGGCATTATTTTTAGCCAGCAATTTGGTACACTGAAGGTATGAGTGTTTTCATATAATTACTAAAATAACCTAAATCACTTTCAGAATTCAACAGCTTTATGAATTTAAGAGCCTATTATAATGGGACTCTGATTTTATGACAAGAAAAAACCATGTTGGAATTCAGGCATTTGTTAGGTACCTTAATCCTCAATAATTATTAGTATGTGATTACATTTCCTACAGAAATCTATAGTTGTATATATTAATTGTGTATATATGTTCATATGAACACACAAGATATAGGCAATAGAAATTAATCCAGAAGAGTCCGTTATTCATTGAAGTATCTATTTAAATTTGGATTTATAAAATTATAGTGCAGTAAACTTTAAATGTAGATAATGCAAACATTCTTAGCACCTCTAGTATGTTTAATTAAAATTTGTATAAATGTAAATTAGTATAAGGATAAAATATCTAATCAAGTTATTTTTCAAAAGATTACAATACCTTTTTGGTCTAAACTTAAACTTTGTTCATTTTGTACATATTGTGTTCAATTCTAATTGCACCTTTGTGATGTGTATTTATATACAGTGTGCAGAAAATGTTTGTGAAATTTGGATTACAATTATAGATTATGTATGATGACATTGCTTGAGAATGTTTTGCTTGTAAAAATTTGAAGGTGCAATCAAGTACTACTAGTTTTACTGATTTTCAAGAAGCTAAAATATTAAGCCTTTTCCTTTGTGTGTAGTACTTACTAAACAACTTTTTGTATTTAGGCATTTGCATCAAGTTGCTGAGTAAGATTAATATCCACATTAATTCAACAATTTTAAAATACTGTTTGGGGAGGGTTGGGTATATAATTTTTTAGCTCTATTTACATCCCAAAGTAGAAAGATTAAATTTATATTTACTAGAGCTATTCAAAGAGTACACTTTTCTATATTGTAAAAACATGACAGCAAAGTAAATCATACAAAAAATAAACATTTATACTATTCTGTAAAAAAA